>JAGSMP010000305.1:0-112500 GCA_029286625.1 Parnassius orleans | reverse complement strand
TATAATTTCTATGTAAAATGAAAATCACCCCATTAAAGTCACTTACTATACATAACTCTATTCACGAAAAGAAACGCTTCAAATCTGAGTGTAAAATTCATGAATTATCTAATTCTTGCTTTTTTATTACTTATCCTCGAAAACTACCCGACATGGCAGTTGAATGTCACAGGGTCTAGACGCTTGGTATATGATCCTAAGATAAAAAAAATCTCTTCAGAAAACTGTGCTGGCACTAAATTCTTATTCTCACACTACTAAAAAAGGGGAATTTGTTTGGAAACTTTCGTTGCTCTATGCATTTTGTCGAACGGCAGAAGCGAGAGTAGCGCATTTCTCCTGCCAATATCGATAACCTTATTTGTGCCGAAATACCAGATCCAGAAAAAGATCCCGACCTTTATGAAATTATCGAAGCCAATATGATTCATAGACCTTGTGGAAATTTGAACAACAAATCTCCATGTATAAAAGGTGATATTTGTAGCAAAAAGTACCCTCAAACTCTTCTGAAAAAAATTTGCACTAAATACAGGCAAAGAGGTCCCATAGACGGTGGTTTTACGGTTGACATCAATGGTGTAACTCTAGACAACCGATGGGTGGTACCTTATAATCCAGTTTTATCTCGGACTTTTGCTGCTCATATAAACATAGAATATTGTAGCTCCGTAAAATCAATTAAGTATATATGTAAATATGTGAATAATGGATCCGACCAGGCATCATTTGTTCTTGAAAATGATAACGATGAAGTAAAATTATACTAAAGTGGTCGCTATATAAGCAGCTCTGAACTTGTCTGGAGAATTCTGGCGTTTCCCATTCACGAAAGATATCCATCAGTTTTTCATCTTGTAGTGCATTTGTAAAATGGCCGGTGTGTATATTTCAATCCCAATACCAACAATGTAGCTGACAAAAAAAAACCTACAAAAACTACTCTAATAGCATTTTTTGATCTTTGTAAAATTGATGGTTTTGCAAAACTCTACTTCAAGTTGAAGTGCCTTCATACTTTATGTGGAAAAGTAACAAATTTAATAATAAAAGTAACAATTATACAGTTCTTTTAGCGGGAGACTTTCGACAAACCTTACCGGTAGTACCGAGGGTAATACGAGCCAATGAAATAAGGTCGTGTTTAAAGTCTTCATATGAGAGTACTCTTGAAAGGTGATGCTACAGCTGGTCAGTTTGCACAGACTTTAATTCAAATAGGGGAAGGAGATTATCCTACAGTAGATAGTAAAGTTGTAATACCACCAAGTCTGGTCATAGTAGTAAAAATTCTTGTAGAGCTTACCGCCAAAGTTTACTCTGACATCGCTAACAATATGACAAAACCCGTAGACTGGTTATGCGAGCGTGCTATTTTGACGCCTGATAATGACACAGCGGGTGATATTAACGGTCTTTTGCTAAAATCATTTGAAGGGGAAGAAATCAGCTATAAATCTGTGGATTCAGTGATACAAGTTGATGATGCAGGTAATTATCCCGTCGAGTTTTTAAATACCCTAAACCCAGTAGGCCTTCCAGCTCATATTCTCACCCTTAAGCTGAGTGCACCAGTTATGTTATTGAGGAACTTAAAACCTTCAAAATTATGAAATGGTACCAGACTACAAATAACAGCTTTCCATAAAATGTTTAAACCTACTATACGGTGTTAATGGGAGACTTCAACGCAAAACTAGGCACAAGAGAGAATGGCAAGTTGAGGGAAGGTAAATTTGGAATAGGGCAACGGAACTCAAGAGGCCAGCAGCTGGCCGACTTCATGAAGCAAGAAGGACTCTTTATGATGAACTCTTTCTTCCAGAAGCGGCCCCACAGCAAGTGGACCTGGTCGAGCACCGACGGTTCGACAAAAAATGAGATTGGATTCATTATGACGACCAGACGACAACTGTTCAGTGATGTCTCAGTGTTCGCGAGGGTGAAAACCGGCAGCGATCACCGAAAGGTGACAAGCACACTGAACCTAAACGTTAAGTTGGAGAGGTGTCGTCTAATGAAATTAACGCTTCGCCCCCCTCGTGCTCTAATCCAAAGTCCCGAAACCTTTCAGGTCGAGTAACAAAACTGTTTTCAGTGCTTAGAAGATTGCAATGCGGTGGACGATATGAATGACAACCTCAAGGAAACTGTCCACGCGGTCGGAGCTAAATTTTGCAACACCCGCCGGAGAAGAAAACAAAAACTCTCCGATCATACTCTTAATCTCATGGCTGTTAGACGGGACATGAAGCTGCAGTCTTCAGTGGATTTGACAGCATACAGGCAACTGAACAGACAGATCTCCAAATGCATGCGGCGGGACTTACGTAACTTTAATACGGCTCGTATTGAAGAAGCAATCGAGCAGAACCAGGGCTCCAAAGTCTTTGCCAGAGATCTGTCTGCCAGAAAGAGTCAACTGTCGAAGCTGAAGGCCAAATGTGGTAGCATCGTTTCCGAGACACCTGAGATTTTAAGTGAGATTGAGAGGTTCTATGGACAGCTGTACACATCATCGTTGGAGCCACACGCAAGTGTGAGTATCCAAGAGCAAGTCTTATCCGACACTATTCCGATGATATCCCGGACGTCAGTCTGAGCGAGATTAGAATGCTCTCCAGCACATTACAAACGGCAATTCCCCGAGCGAGGATGGAATTACATCGGAGCTTCTGAAAGCTTATCGAAAACCGGTACTTGAAGTCCTTCAGTAGCTCTTTAATTCCATCCTCCATGGTGGTACTACTCCAGAGGCGTGGAGCCGAAGTGCGGTGGTCTTGTTCTTTAGGAAAGGCGACAATGCTCTCTTGAAGAACCACAGAACGATTTATCTTCTGAGCCGCGTCTACGTGCTGTTTTCGAAAGTCATTATGAAACGTCTCGCACGTAGGCTCGACGACTTCCAGCCTACCGAACAAGCTGGTTTCCGAGAAACCTTTAGCACCATACACCATATACATACCCTTCGGCAAATTGTACAGAAGAACGAGGCGTAGAATATGCCACTATGACTTGCGTATGTGGACTATGAGAAAGCCTTTGATTCTGTCGAAATTTGGGCGGTGCTGCAGTCCTTTCAGCGGTGCCAAGTTGACTGTCGGTATATCGAAGTGATGAAGTGTTTGTACAATAGGGCTACGATGGCTATCCGAGTACAGAACCAGAGTACGAAACCTATCCAACTGCAGAGAGGTGTAACACAGGGTAACGTTATATTCCCGAAGCTCTTAACCGCTGCATTGGAAGACGTTTTCAAGCTACTGGACTGGAAAGGATACGGTATTAACATCAATGGCTAGTCACACCTGTGCCGGTAGTTAGTGGTAGCACTAAGCTCGAAGTTGTTGACGAGTATGTTTACCTGGGACAAATAGTCCGTCTAGGTAAGTCCAACTTCGACCGAGAGGTAAATCGACGGATTCAACTTGGCTGGGTAGCGTTCGTGAAATTACGACACATCTTCTCGTCAGGTATACCTCAAAACTTGAAAACGAGACTGTACAACCAGTGCGTGTTGCGAGTGATGACTTATGGATCTTAGACGTGGTCCTTCACTGCTGGCCGTATGAGAACACTTAAGGTCACTCAGTGAGCTATGGAGAGGGCTATACTAGGGGTTTCTCTGCGTGATAAATTTAGAAATGAGGATATCCGCAGTAGAACCAGAGTGACCGACATAACCCAACGGATTAGTAAGCTGAAGTGGCAATGGGTCGGCCATATAGTTCGAAGAACCGACAACCTATGGGGAAAAATGTTTCTCGAGTGGCAGCCTCGTACCGGTAGGCGAAGTGTAGGGCGTCCCCCCACTAGATGGAGTGACGACCTGGTAAGACATGCGGGAAGTCAATGGATGCAGGTGGTTCAGGACCGTGCTTTACACCTTTGCTACCTGTTACCTGCCATAGCCACGAATATCCAAACTTCATAGTAGCCCATTACTACCTTTTTTGGGAGCATGCGCTGAGAAATTTTTAGCTTTTATAAAAGAAGAAAGCTCTCGCAATCACGGGCTCTCGCTCTATTATGACTTGCTAGAAACTTTTTTCTAGTAATAAAAACTCGTCAACAGTATTGAATTGGTATAGGATTATAGAATCAAATACGATTATATGATGATATGATATGATATGATAATACGATTGACGCTAACTATAAAGGATAATACTTCTTTTGAAAATTCTCGAAGATGATGACTGTATCTATTTAGTGTGTTAGCAGGGCCACTGAGTACAAACGAGGATCGCATTTGAATTTAGCGGCAGATTACCTTAATAATGAAAATGGAGATCTTTCTGACATTTCCCATAGTAGTTACTCGCCGGCACCTCACGAAAGGAATATCATCCCTAAATATTTTTTTATTACGGTTAGTTTTCACTCATCACATCGCTACAGCCAATCAAATTCCACTACTGAACATAGGGTTCTCCCATAGATTGCCTTCTTTGGAGGATGTTTGCCATAGATATCAAGCTTAACAGGCGGGTTAACAGCCACATTTTCTATTATTTTGAGTGGTTATTAAGAAGATGCTGCTGCCCATCTCCTGTTTCTGTTTCCTTCTATCGTCTCTTACGACATCCACGGAATGACATAGAGCAGTGAATTCACTTATGCCGCCTCTACACGGCGAATAAAATTACATAGAATTATAAAATACGCAATAAATATTCAAAGTAAGCATACTGATTTAAATCACGTATAGAGAAACAAAAGTCAGAAGATTTGCGCGCTGCGGTTACGTTTTGTCGCGAGCAGCTGGGGCACTCCCACGCCTTATTTACAATACCTGCCTTTTTCAATAAACTTTTCCTTTGTCCAGTCTTATGTACTGTGTGTGTAATTAAGACAAATTTTTAAAATTTTAAATGTCATATGTAACACAATCAGCTTACATGACGGAATCTATATATATATATATATATATATATATATATATATATATATATATATATATATATATATATATATATATATATATATATAACTGTAAATATTCGAAAACAAATATTCGTAAAAAAAATTGTTAGACGCCGGCAAGTTATTCCACTCTTTTGCTGTACGCACTACAAAAAACGAAGCAAACCATTTGGTTCAAATGCGTGGAATATCGACAATTAAATTCAATATTTTTGTGCGCGCTCTCCGAAATGTATCCTAAATAATACCGAGAGGCTGGTTACTCTGCTCTTGTGCTCGAGGCTGACAAGATTGGTTTCAACCAAATCAAGGTTACCAATGAGCCTCTTAGCACGTTTCTGGTTATTTATATGTCAGCTCAACTTGGGTAGGACAGCAGAATAATGCTACTATGTTACGTATGGTGAGTGTAGAGAATCGAAGAACCATTTTACTGGTAACGAGGCATTCCATCTTACTCCTTATCCTTAGGGGTGACATCGTGTCTGCATTTTGATTCTGAAACGAGGACAGATTTGGATGTCTATGGGCCACAGCATCTACTTGCCATCGGGTGGACTATATGCTCGCTTGCCTCCCTTATTCTATTTAAAAAATTGTAATTTTCTTTTTGGGCACTAAAACAACTAAAATTGTGAATGTGAGTCATCTTAATTACAGCGCTACCTAACAGATAATAGAATAGTAATGAACAATCGGCCCGACAAAGAGAATATGTTGTAGGTATGAATATGACCGTAATAAATTGAAAAAATATAATCGCAATCAATTCAAGTCGTTTAGAAGTTATACGATCAAAAACGGACGCAAAAAAATATTATTTTTTTATTTATATAGAAGGTAATAGAAAGTTGTATGATCCAAATGTTAACTTCTAAAACTTGACTTCTCGGTAACTTGATACCAATGATAATAATTAAAAGTAAAGTTACAGATCTATACATCCCACTGCTGGGCACAGGCTTCCTCTAATTTCTGAGTGTTATCATCATCAGTAGTAAATAAAAAAGTACTTACCACAATATTTTTTTTATTAAAAAATATATCTTAAAAAAATATATTAAGTTACGAAAGTCCCTTATGCCGCTTACTACTTTACTTTTATGCTCTACGTATTCAAATTCCAAATCAAATTGATTTAAATATATTTCTTGCAGAGATCGTAAAATTTTGAATTTGAGCATTCCGCAAATCTATTAAGGCAAGAGCCGTTCAAAAACAAAAATTGAAACTTTAATTTTATCTAAGCGGTGAACAGATGACATGAAAAATTTAATTATTATATTACAATATAAGCCTAGGCGCATGCATACAATTTTAATCTTGCAAGTGCTCAGTTGCACATGTGAAAACTCTGGGAATGTATGGAGATCCGCCTATTTTCAACTCAATTGTTGATCAACAAAAAATCAACGGCAAAAAACCACGGCTTTTCGATTAATAACTCAAACAACTATTGACCAACAGTTCAATGTATATTACCTTGTTGTATTTTGAGACGCATACTTTCAATTAAACTGTCGATCCGCAACTATTTAGTTGTGCTTTAGCGCGGTTCAAATGACATGCCCTCTTTACCTAATTTGTTAGAATAGAATAGAATAGAATCATTTTTATTCAATATAGATTAAAGTACATAATACGTATTGAAATATATTTTTTATTTTTACCACTGGTTCGCAAAAAAACCTCTGTACAGGGAAGAACCAGCAAGAAACCCAGCGGGACTTTTTTTTTAAAAGCACAATTTACAATATAATATTTTATACAATTGTTATGAAAACATTTAGTAACAGCATGCTAGCGATCACCTCATTCCTAGGGGTTATTATCAGTCATGTACTCTTTAATAGTATAATAACCCTTACAAGACAATTTTTGCTTAATAAAATAATTTAAACCTATTGATAGAAAAGGTCTGCATATTTTGTCGGACTTTGTTGTGAAAGCGTATACATGAAGGAATTACTGACTCTTTGGAGTCAAGTAATTGGTATAACTAACTTGTGCTTGTTCTTGGTATTTACAGAATGTACATCACTATTTTTAACAAAACTATTTTTGTTTTTGTGTACATACATTAAATTCTCGTAAATATAATGAGAGGCCAAAGTTATTTATTTATTTAATTTTTTTTTTCTAAAGGATTCCTTCGTACGTAGGTTATAAATTGATCATATGGCTCTCTTTTGCAAAACAAAGGTAGTTTCAATGTCAGTCACATTACCCCATATCAAGATTCCATATGACATTATGCTATGGAAATAACTAAAATAAACTAATCTAGCTGTTTAAACACTTGTAAGGTATCTAATCTTTTTTACAGCATATGCTGCAGAACTAAGTTTGCTAGCTAGTTTAGATATATGAGGCCCCATTGAAGCTTCGCGTCAACTATAATACCGAGAAAAACAGTGGATTCAACAAGGCCCAGCTGCTCACCATTTAAAAGCACACTGGTATTCACCTTTTTAACATTAGGTGTAGTGGAGTTAACACAATTAGTTTTATTACCGTCCAAAAGCAAACTATTGACGTTAAACCAGTGTACTTCTTTTGATATAGTATTATTCACTTCGTCATATTTCAATAATTGCCTTTTTAGTCGGAAAATCAACGAAGTATCATCAGCAAATAATACTATATCATGGTTATTCCCTTCCAAGTAAGGTAAATCATTAATATAAACTAAGAACAGAAAGGGACCAAGAATTGAGCCCTGAGGAACACCCGTAGATACTACCGATCCGGAAGAACTGCATCCATTTATAACAACTGTTTGCGTTCTATTATTTAGATATGACATAATAAGTTTAAGCGCTATGTTTTTTACACCATAATGATGTAGCTTCCTGATTAATGTCTCATGGTGAGCACAGTCGAAAGCCTTGGAAAGATCACAAAATATACCCAAAGCATTTTCTGAATTTTCCCATGCACAGAAAATATGTTTGATTAGCTCAACACCGGCATCAGTTGTCGAGTGACCCCTTGTAAATCCAAACTGATTGTTATGGAGTAATTTAATTACATTAAAAAAACTTAACATTTGATCTAGAATAATTCTTTCAAAAATTTTACTGAGCGTTGGCAGTAAAGATATATGTCTAAAATTAGTGGGCTCCAATGTACTGCCAGATTAAATAAAGGTATAACTTTACTATGTTACATTAAAAAAGTAAACACACCAGATTCGATAATAGCATTGAAAATAATAGCAAGTTGGGGTGCGATCGCATCTATTATAGACGCAATAACTTTAACAGTAATTCCCCATAGATCTGCTGTTTTCTTAATATCAATTGTTTTGAAATGTTTTACAATATCACCTGATAATGTTCTATGAAATGCAAATTCTTTTTACATTTTATTTGAGTAATGACTCGGCGACAGCAGGTTAGGAATTGAGTGACTTTGTAGTCAAGATCGGAATGTCGGTAAAATATTGTTCAAAAGTCGTTGCAAAGTCTTGATCTGATTTTGTCAATTTATTGTTAAAATTTAATTGAAAGTCGAGTTGTGTAGTTTCATCTTGCCAGTTTCACTGTTGATTATACTCCAAGTCATTTTAATTTGATTAGAGGCATTCTTAATTTTGTTTCTTAAATATAAAGACTTGGCTATACAACACACTCTTTTAAATATTTTGGAATATTCTCTAAATGAAATGAAACTAAATGAAACACTATGATTATATAATCTTTCATTGTAAAGGTCATATAACTTTTGTCTACTTCTATGGATTCCTACTGTCGCCCACTCATTAAACGATTTGCGACTGTTTAAAAAGAGTGTTTTAGAAGTAAATATTTTGTTAAGTTCTAGACTTATTACTTCAAATAATGATCCATGTTAAGTATGCATTATAATGAAGCAAAGTATAAGCTAGTACTTTGTTATTTATTATGGTAGTTTTATACTATCATTGAAAAATGACCACCCGATAGAGAAAACTAGTAAATCCATAACGATTGTATCGACTGTGTGCGCACAACCATCGACCAAACAATTTAATCGTCATGGAATTGTCACTAGAACACGACTCGACTACACAGTTCTTAGCTAATTAGAAGTATCTTTTTACATAATATTTTCATACCTAGGATTCTATATGCTAAATTTGACTATCTATAAATTAAATATATCGTTAGTATATTAAAATAGTGCCTTTAATTGATTATGGCTTTTATCCGAGCTTTTATACTGTTTTTAAGCAGAATTAAGGATTTGTCATGACAGAGCATTAAAACTGAATAAGAGCACTATTTAAAGACGATGTTGTAGCTTTGTTCACCTTGATTGAAAACCCAACGATGTATGGAATTGATATACATGCAAACAAAGAACATCATGAAAGAAGACAGTTTTTACAAATGCGCCTCCGTTACCAGTAATGTTTGTTCTATTTACTGTAGGAATTTTAGGGTGTGGTATGGTAAAATTTACTCCTTTCTTGTTCCTGTCAGAATATAACACATCTTCTGCCCAAGTTGTACGATACGAACGTACGTGATTTAGGATAGGTATTTATTTTAACTACAATTTTGAAGTTCGTAAATCACATCTCGGACAAACTAAGAATTTTTTTCCAAATATCTTTAATCGATTTAACAACAAAAATGAAATAAATTTTTTTGCACAGTATTCCGCCACAGTAGGTACGAACATTGTTAGCCTGCTCCCAAAATGTTCAATTTTCTTTTCACATTGATTTTCAAAATTAAACAAAATTGGATGCATTCTGTTAACGAGCAGCTATCTGATTTTAAATGTAATTAAATGTAATATTTTTTAATTTTAAGTTTAGACCATAATATACCTCATTGCATTGAAAAGAAAATAGAGGAATTGAAAACGTGTGCAACTTACAAACGACCGTGATAGCTACGTAGTAGAGCCACGATGCAACGTATTAATGTCGACAGCAAGAGTGGTTCGGCTCAACTTCTCGCACAAAGTAAAAAAGCATGTTGCGAGTAGTGGTATTGGGAGTAGTGGTGACGATGATAGTGCACGTAATTAAGGGAGGGCGAGAGCTAAGTGGCAATGCATTTGATTCTTAACAGAAGATTGATGAAGATACACACAACATCTACTTACGATCAGGTGGACTGTGAGCACGATTGTCATCCTTGCTTCTGAAAAAATGAGTTTCGTCGCGGTAACAACGCAAGTCCGACAACTTACCATATATTATCAATAGTATACATCGTCATACATCAACTTCTTATATTAAAGACTTGCTTATTGGAAATTTCGATCTAAATATTCAATGGGCATAACGGACCCTTTACGTTCGAGGTTGATAACGCCTAATCAAAAACAAAGCACAACTGATTTAAAATCTGGCTTCGATGTTCGTGATAAAATAAATAATTTATCACGAACCCTAAGGAAACTACAAAAATTCATAAATAGTGGGTAAAAAATTGATAATGGGTGACTACCTCGTTGGTCTAGTGGTCGTAAACGCGAGGTCGAATTCCGGGTCGGGTCAAAATCAGTTATTGGATTTTTCTGACATAAAATTGGCAGCTGTAGCATGGTACGCTCTTATAGTATAATAAAATATGTAATATTATTTATTATTATAAATTACTTAATATTCTAAGATTATTAATTCACTTATTTGGATCTGCCGAATACTCGTAATGGCTCATCTCTAGTGTGGTACGACCTTAACAAATTTAATCTATATAGCCTCATGCATTCGGTAAACTGTTTAACGCTAGTCGCTGGTCGGGGGTATAAAATCCAGCCAGAATGCCCAGTCATTGCTTTTACTTTGCTACAAACAATTACTTTTAAAACTCGCGACAACTCCAACTTGGGGTTATTTTCCCGGAGTCTTACTTCCGGAGTGTATGACTTCCGCAACCCCATAACTCCTCGTCCTCACTAACGAGTGTAAACCATGGCCCAGACCATCTAGTCCGGAATGCTACCAGCGAAGACTCCTATCACTCAAATATTGTACTTACCTCCTCTGCCATCCGCGTGGTATAAGTGCAAACCTTAGTGCAAGTGAGACGTAGGCCTGTAATCTCGACCTAGCTGTAGCTATATAAACATTGTAATTCTTAATTCTAATTATACTACTATTCTGTGACATTTTAAATATAATTTATTTTTGTATCTCATATTAAAAAAACCTACTCGTCACACAGTGTTACACCCTCATACCTGGGAAAGTACGCTAAGCCGTTGGTCCTACGCTTGATCCTAAAAATAATGAAATCATTGATAATTGAATCAAGTGAAATTGAAATTCGAAATTTGATGCTAATGTGTTACTGGAAACAATGTAAAAAAGAACACAAAACAAGACTAACATAAAGATAACCAATAAAAATTCACATAGAAGTCCTGCAGGTACAAATATTAATTTCATTTGCTTCAATTTACTTTATTTTTGAATGATAAAATACTGAGAGAAAGAACTTAATCACACACCTAACATATGTACAAAAATTACGACACAATAATGGCTGTTTATATGTAGGCTCTTTTCTGTTTTCCGATCTATTTCAACTGAAATAGATTGGAAACAGAAAAGAGCCTACTCCTTTTTAAAAGGCCGGCAACGCATCTGCAATTCCCCTGGTGTTGCGGTTGTTTATGGGTGGCGGTAGTCACTTACCATCAGGTGAACCGCATGCACGTTTGCCCCCTCTCCTATAAAAAAAACTATTTGTTATTTTATTCAAAGAGAACAAGCAAGGATATATCAAGCAATTTGGCAGCGTTCGGGGCGTTCCATTTCTGAGATAGAACGTTATTTATTGCTGCCGTTGGAGCCTGAGATATTCGTAAGTCTTATAATAAACTTTTATATTTTTTTTGTAACTGTCGATATTAAATACAAAATTAACAACTTAATTATATCCGGGAATAGAAAAGGTTCCAGTAATATCGGTATTTAGAGATTCTGATACTGAAACCATTCAAAACTACCCTTACCTAAATGAGAAGCGTATTTTACCGGTATTCGAATGAAAAAACCTCAAACTTATTTGAATTTGTGGAGTGAAAGTCTAATTGTATGCAGGATTTACCGTTATTACCTCGATAATCGTCGTCTCGTTAATCTTAAGTAAAATAAACCATCGCATCTTACGTGATAGAGCCATGCTGCAGCTATATTAGTAGTATAGTTGTAGCAAGAATGGGTCGGCTCGACCGGGGAAGGACCACGCTCTCACAGAATACCAGCGTAAAATAGCAGATTAACACTGCTGTGTTTCGTATGGTGAGTGTAGAGAACCGGAGACCCTTTTTACTGGAAAAGAGGCATTCCATCTTAGTCCTCACGGGTGACAACGCATCTGCATTTTGATTCTTTATTGAAGATAGGTGTAGATGTCTATGGGTCGCAGCAACCACTTACCATCAGGTGGACTGTGTGCTCGTTTGTCACCCTATCCTATAAAAAAAAAAAATTTGACGCTGCGCCTCGTTACTGACATAGAACAAAATAGTCAATATATTTTGTTTGACATTTTGTGTGAGGTAGGGGAGGTATAGGGGTTTGGCATAATATACCGCGACAGTAGACGGTTTCAGACATTAGGTATATATATTATATAGGTAGAGAGTTGTGTAAGAGCACTTTTAAGTGGTAATTAAAAGTCTAGTACTGCCGAACAGCATAAACGTGAATGAATGTAATGCTTGCATTTTTAAAGATCAACTTAATTCTGTTGTACAGCTTACAGCTTTTTAATAATACACTTGAGTTATTGTAATGCGTAAAGCTGTATATACATTCATTTTACTGTATTCCTAAAACCATTTGTTGGACATATTGTGGGGAAAAGCAACATATGCACATGTTTTGTTGATCATATAATTTTTTTGTTTTGCTCAAAAATCCCCAAAATTACATTCAAGCAAGGCACTATTTCATTCTACATCAAGTCTCCTGGTATACCGGTGAACCCATATAGAACTACTTTATAGACAATGAAACTGCAGTGGTTCATCAAAAGTCTTCTCTCTGGCTTCTGGCTTAATAATTGTTCACGTGTGAGTATTTATACTGCTGTGGCATTAATTAGCCTTTTTATGGCTCACCGGGCTACTATAGGCAGACACCATTGTGTAAATACTTTATTATCAAAAAATATTATCATTCGGACCTATTGATAAAAGCAATAGACCTATATATTAATGATATAACTTAATTTAATACTACCCAACCAATACTATTATGTTATTTATACAAAATTCGTTCTATACTAAGAATACACAATTTTTTGGTTATTTCACACATATCTTTACATTTTATATCAAAACCAGAAAATATCGAAGGTGCGTGAAAATATTCAATGAAACTTATATAGACATTTACAATAAACTACATTGCGCAGTTATATTTCAAAGCATGAAATAACAAAAGAGTCATAAACTTTATACAAATACAAATACAAATTCTTTATTTGCATAAAACACAGTTGTAAGGGTCTTCAGCTAAATATCTATAATGTACAAGTGTTTAGTCTGCTCGCAGACATGCAAATGTTTCGGTACATAAAACAAAAAAAAACTATCTATAAGTGGAGCACATAAATCATTAAATTAATTTTTCCATTCTAAATATTCTTTTAGGCTATAGAAACAATTTTTCAGTAACTATTTCGTTAAATTATTTTTAAAAGAGGCTCCTTCTTTTTCTTTTAAATTCTTAGGTAATGTGTTATATAATAATATGCTCATGTTATATACATTTCTCTTATACATATCTTTATGACAGGGAGTTTGATATATTAGGTCTGTATATTTACTTCTTAAACGCCTTGTTGTAGTATCTTGGCGGGTTTTAAAATACTAAGGGAATGATTTGACAAAAAGACAGGCTTCTCTGATATATAAACAAGGTAATGGAAGAATATTATATTTTTTAAAGTAAGGTTTACAACTATCTAAATACCAAATGTTGCTTAAGGCACGGACGCATCGTTTTTGAACTAAAAGTGCTCTTTCTACCTCTACAGAGTTACCCCAATGCAAAGCACCGATGATACGTAGCCATGGTACGCGGTGAGAGCAGCCTCAATTTATATATTATAAATATATATATATATATACAGGGTATTTTTGAAACGCTCCCGAAAATGAAGACAGATGATAGTACTAAGGATACCTATGATGATGGGTCACAAAAAAATTCGATCCCGAGGAAAAAAAAATCATCTTTTCACAACGTTTTATTAACTTTATTCACGCTCCATCATGTTATTACAGTTATTTAAAACGATATTTCACAAAAAAAAATCATGAAAATACTGAAACATAAAACCAGCAGTGGAATTACTGAATTACAATCAGCTGACTACGGGTCAATGTACGTAGTCAATGTACGGGCGAACGCCGAATTCGCGCGGCCCGCAACTAGCGATGGTACCACAATACCTAATAATTTACAACACTTGTCTAAATACCTAACTTATCTACTTAACCTACTATTTTGCCACTGTGCTTGTCTCCACGTAGCCACTTTAATTCGAATTCACAGGTTA
The DNA here is from genome assembly GCA_029286625.1 of Parnassius orleans. Classification (NCBI taxonomy): domain Eukaryota; kingdom Metazoa; phylum Arthropoda; class Insecta; order Lepidoptera; family Papilionidae; genus Parnassius; species Parnassius orleans. The sequence continues at coordinate 98,056 of JAGSMP010000305.1, read as the reverse complement.
AATAAACCAAGTAACTGGTTCGATTCCCCGCTAATGAAAAAAATACTTAAATAAAATGTTAACAAGGTTAGAGTCATGCTTTTTTATCCATTGTGTAGGTATGTTTATTATGCTGATGTATTCAGTTATGTACCTATTCAGATCAGTTCAGTACTAAGTTATTTAAAAAAAATTAGGTGAAATAAACCTAATAACTGGTTCGATTCCCCGCTAATGAAAAAAATACTTAAATAAAATGTTTACAAGGTTAGAGTCATGCTTTGTTATCCATTGTGTGGGTATGTTTATTATTCTGATGTATTCAGTTATGTACCTATTCAGATCAGTTCAGTACTAAGTTATTTAAAAAAAAAATTAGGTATGAAACAGCTTACCGATCCTCCGTGGCCTTATGAGATTCTTCAAGGCACATTAACATGTTGCCGTATTCACAAGCACTATAAATGTACCTACGCGTTAGGCATTATTAAAACAAAACAAAAAACACAAAACGTAACATTAAGAACAACATCATTAATTAATAAATAACAAGTTATAACGACAATAATTTAATAAACAAAACAATTGAACTATCGCTCGTGATAGTCAACATGGCACTGTCTCAAAAACTAAAATTATTGTAACGTCCTTGAAGCATGTGAAATTCCACAGCGCGAGGCGACACGAAGCAGCGTGTGTGTGAAAGGGAAGGGTAGAGTGAGTAAATAGTATACCTAATGCATTGTTTCGTACCGATCTAGGTAAGAGTTCGGCGCCCGCGAGGATATTGACCCTATTGTCAGCTGATTTTCTTTTTTAAGTTTCACTGCTGGTTTTTATGTTTAAGTATTTTCATGATTATTCGGGATCGAATTTCTTTGTGACCCATCATCATAGGTATCCTTAGTACTATCATCTGTCTTCGTTTTCGGGAGTGTTTCAAAAATACCATATATATATATATATATATATATATATATATATATATATATATATATATATATATATATATATATAGTATTTAATTTATTATAAGACAGACGAGAGTACTAACTATATCTTTCATGATTGGTGAAATATAAAATCGATCCTGATGAAAAAAAAATCATCTTTTCACAACGTTTTATTAGATTTATTCACGGTCCATCGTGTTAGTATAGTTAAATAAAACGTTAATTTCATTAAAAAAAATCATGAAAATACTTAAACATAAAACCAGCAGTGGAATTATTGAATTACAATCAGCTGACTAGGGGTCAATGTACCTGCGAACGCCGAATTCGCGCGGCCCGCAACTAGCAATGGTACCACAATACCTAATAATTTACAACACTTGTCTAAATACCTAACTTATCTACTTAACCTACTATTTTGCCACTGCGCTTGTCTCCACGTAGCCACTTTAATTCAAATTCACAGGTTAAATAAACTAAATAACTGGTTCGATTCCCCGCTAATGAAAAAAATACTTAAATGAAATATTAACAAGATTAGAGTCATGCGTTTTTATTCATCGTGTAGGTATGTTTATTATTCTGATGTATTCAGTTATGTACCCATTCAGATCAGTTCAGTACTAAGTTATTTAAAAATAATTAGGTATGAAACAGCTTACCGCTCTAAATCCTCCGTGGTCATATTAGATGCGGCTCAAATTGTGCTCCATTCATTTCGAGGCAGATGTGGGCTTGGTGTTACGTCTCCTCATGCAGGCGGGGCATCATCGTGTGGTCTTCGACACAGTCCGCACGTAGTTTGTCGAAAACATCCACGATCCTTTGGCGCATTTCGTCAGCTCTATCACATTCACGATTAAAAACCCTTTCTTTCACATACCCCCACAGAAAGAAGTTTAACGGGGTCAGATCTGGTGAGCAAGGTGGCCAAGCGTGTGGTCCTAGTCTGCCAATCCAGCGATCATCAAATAATTCGGTAAGGCGCTCACGGACGAACCTCACGACATGTGGAGGTGCACCATCATGCTGGAACCATGTGCGGCGATATTCATCCAACGATAGATCGTCTAAAATGTCAACCAACTGTTCATTTATAAAGTTTAGGTATCGCTGTCCGTTAAGTCGCTGTGGTAGAAACACTGGTCCCAGTATGCGATCCTTAAATAAACCTGCCCATACGTTAACCGACCATCGGGTTTGGTGCCCGGTTTGTCGACCAGCGTGCGGGTTAACCTCTGAATACACGTGTGTATTTCTTCGGTTCCACAGGCCGTTTCTGGTAAATGTTGACTCTCCTCGGAGTGAACAGTTACTTGACTTCCACCTCCTGCCGCTACCGGAGCAATGGGCCGATTTTCAACACTCGCTGAAATGCTGCTGTTATCAGACGAGAGTCAGCTGTGTACATGTTGCCGTATTCACGAGCACTATAAACGTACGCGTTAGGCATTATTAAAACAAAAAGAAACACAAAACGTAACAACAAGAATAACACGTAATAACAAGTAGGTAATACCAAGTAATAACAATAAAATTTAATAAACAAAACAAATGAACTGTCGCTCGTGCATGCGTGTCCAAAATCAACACGGAACTGTCTCAAAACTAAAATTAATAATGAATCCTGCCAAACTGAAGCCTACTGCATCCTAACGTCCTTGCGGTAAACACTTTGAACATTCCACAGACCGTCAAATGTTATGACATTGCCAACTTTTATTTTATAAGTTTAGTTTCCATATGATCCCTACGACTAGTCTTTCATATGGAATTTAGAAGTTTAGTTGTAATTTTTTTAATACAATTAGACAATCAATTGTACCCTGACGAAACAAGCAGTTCGTTACTACAGAAATGATATTGAAATTAAAAAACGTACTTAATTAAGTACTCACTTACACCATTATAAACACTATTTCATCGTTATTTTTGATTTTGTACAAGAAAATAGAAATAAAATGGTATTGAATAATTTAATAGTTAAAATCAATTGCAATTATGGTCGACAATTAATTAATCTAAAAAATAATTATTTTACTTTACTTTTATTGACTTTCCGTTTTTAATCCATCCAGTACTTTGATTTGAAAAGAGGTAAGTCAAAACTATTGAAAATTACTTGTAAGTTTTATTGTAATTGCCGCCTCTAATTCTTATGTTGCTTGCAAACAAATCTTAGTAGGTAAATTTGGGGAATTCCCATATGTTGGCAACGCTGACGCGAGGTGACACACAATCGGCCGGGCGGCGGCAGCGCGTAATACGAAGGGGGCGCGACGGGGGAATGCTTGCAAGTATTACTGTGCGCGCACGCTATTGGTTCCTCATTCTTCAGCTAAGGCGCAACTCATGTCAAGAAACAGTGACAGTACCAGGGTATTATTATTTATACATTCAGTTACATATTTTATAAATTCAAAACAAGCAAGAGAAGTAGAACTACCTTTACGAAAGCCAAATTTTCATTTCTTAATATGTCACAAGAACTTATAAAATCATTAAGCCTTTTAAGCATTGCTTTCTCAAACACTTTTGACAATACCGAAATCAAAGTGATAGGTCTATAGTTGCCTATATCTTGTTCATTTCCTTTTTTATGCAAAGGTGACATAATACATAATAAAAAAAAAACGTAAAATAGTCATTTATGCAAAGGATGAATTAAAGATAATTTGAGATCATCTGGAAATACACCCTCTTCAAAACACAAGTTAAAAATATGAGCTAGGGCTAAACATATATGAAAAGCACATAACTTTAATACTTTAGTAATGATACCATCATGCCCACAGGATTTACTATTTTTAGTGAGATTATAATATTGTTAATTTCGTTTTCATTGGTGGCTTTTAAATATATTGTACGAGAATTCCTATCAATTTTTGTGAGTATTGTCAAGGTTAGGCGTCTGTTTGGCGGTTTCATTGCTAAAATAATCATTAAAGGAGTTACAGATGTATTGGGAATCAGAATGTGTAAAATTATTTATTGTATTCATATTGATATCATAACTATGCATCTTGTCAGACACAGTTGAAGAAATGGCATTCCAAGTTGCTCTACCTATATTTTTACTGTTTAATATTACTTTATGGTTATGAATTTTTTGTGCAGTATGGATACATTTTCTTAAAACTTTACTATATTTATGAAAATTAAGCCTATTTGTTGGTTTACTAGTCTTTAACAATCGATATTTTAAATATAATTGTCGTTTATTTTTACTTGATATCCTTAGACCTTTAGTGATCCATCTTAATTTGCGAGGTCTATTATTTATTTTAATAACAGGAAAACAGAGATCATAGACATAAATATTGTTTTGATGCTAACAAATATGATCGTGTCACTCACTCAGTTTTGATAGTCTTCCTTCGCTCATGTATTATATTGTGAGACAAATCAAGTAGTTTAATTACAACATTAATTGTATTATAACATTTAGTACGGCGCGTATAGAGATGTTTTTGCAATGATGTAGGGTTTATTTAAGTTCTAACTGTGAACACTTAAATAGCTCCAATTATTCTTTTACTACATTCTAATGCTAGTCTAATGGTTTTGTAATAGAATTAAAATCCTCATTATCGATCAATTTGCTGGTATAATGCTTCTGTAATGCGATTAAACAACTATTATGAACCTATTTAGGATCTAAAACCGTATAATTTGTGCCCAAATAAGCATTACAGTAGCCGTATAAACGTTTGTAATGCTACTATAGAACTAACAAAATGCGAAAACGATACAGAAATGGTGTAAGTCGGCCGCTATACTGCTTTGATGCGTTAGTTGGGAGAGACCCTCGAAACGAAAAATGCCATGGTGAATTTTCTTACACACGGATACCACACCGCGGCATTTTAAATATCTATTTTAATAATTTATCTTAGTAAGTTAAGTATTTTTCCAAAACTTATTCCAAAACTGAAATTTATTCAGTCTTTTTTTAATTCAATTTTATTCTTGAATTTTATAGTTATCGAAACTTTTAAAGTTTCAACCAAGCGTCTAGGGATTTCTTACTTTTAATTTGACGTACTGAAAAAAGTCTTAGATACGAGATGAAAGATCCCGACTCAAATTATATAAGAGTTGTGTTTGTTTTATTGTGGCTCTGGCTACACAACAACACATACATATTCAAAGAACTGAGTAACAGTATGAACTGTAATGAGTTGGTTTGTTGTACCTTCATAAAGTTTGCAATCTAGATAATTAAGCCTATAATTAAAAGCTCCATTCTTAAAATAAATAACCGTGTACTACAAACAACATTACCTCGCCCCTAAATTTTTGAAAACAAAACGTTTAGGGGTCGCTTAGCGAGCAAAATTGGATTCTGTGGCAATATAATCTCCCTGTGGACTTAATTATAAAATATGTACTCCAAAATCCAAACTGTCACTGTCATTAGATGTTCTAAGTATTTAATAAAAATTTATTGGTATTTTAAAATATTTACAGTTTATTACTCCTTATTTGTTCTTATTTTTAAGTGGTTTATAACATTCGTTGTGGACCTAACTCACCTTAATGCTTAAATTATAGTAAAGTTGCATCACCCTACCACCGGTCACTTTTGTTTATTTTTCACACCACACAAGAAGAAAAGTTATAAAAGAGCAATGTCCACTATTGTTGAGCTAGCTGACATCCAAAAGGAGGTTTTAGCTTCTTTGAACCAACGAATGGCAGATTTTGAAGCACTTATTAGAAAACTTTCAGCACCTGTTCCGGACTTGAAAGTTCTAGCAAGAGACTTTCAAGCTTTAAAAGATAATGTTTGACAAATAATGACACTACTGCATCAGAAAATTAATGATGTAAGTCAATCAGTTGACAACATCGAAATGCGGCATCGTAGAAAAGATTTGTTGCTATATGGCGTCCCCGAATTCACTAATGAAGAAAATGTTGTGGATACAGTAGTTACTATCCTGAAGAATAATCTCCGACAACCTGAATTTCCTTCAAGTTCTATTATGGTTTGTCATCGTCTGGGTGCAGTTTCTGAGAGCCGTACAAGAGCTGTTCTGATTCGGTTTAGTGATCTTCGCATAAGAACAAACATTTGGGCCAAGAAAACTCAGCTCAAGGGAACTCCGTATGTCCTTGCAGAGTTCCTTACTCATCAGCGTCAAGCCTTATTTATAGCTGCACGAAACAAAATCGGTATCAGACTAGTGTGGTCACTCGATGGTAACATTTACGTTAAGCTATCCAGCGGTAAGCGACACCGGCTCACGGACAACATAGATCTCGATAAGCTTATCGCTTAGCATGAAAAATCTGCAGTGGATAGATATTCCTTCTGTTTCTACGGATAACAACCTCCCAGAAAATAGCAAGAGTAACAGTGCACCAAAGTCTGCAGTGAGGTCTAAACGCGTAAAGCGAAACAAATAGCTCGTTTTGCTTTCGATTTTTTTTTAATTTATACTAATTTCGTGTCTCAAATAAGTAAGCTATTGCTGTGTTATCATTTGTCCTAATAATTTTAAGTAGGTATCTTTTTCTGTGATGGCAATTGACATTCGATATTGGCAACTTAAATTTATAATAATCTATGTTGACAACTAAACTATTGAAAACCTAGAGTACACAATTGCTACGACATTTCTGTGAACATAGATTATGTAACTTAACTTTTGCTGTTTCAATTTATGTTTCTGAAGATTGTTTGTTAAAAAATATTGTTTAGTTTCGGTAATAGTGGCGTAGTTTCTTAATTTGATGCATAATTTGTTTTTGTCTTTTTCTTTCTATTTATGTTGTTAATGATTTGTTCTTGTTTTAATGAATGTTATTAATTTTTTCTTCTGATATGCTTGTTATAAATAATTGTAAACAGTTGGCCGGAGGGTGATGTATGTAAATATACATATTATTTTTAAATATTTATATATTTAATTATTATCATTTATATTTTTATCTAATGTCATATGATGAATCTTCTTATTCTACTTGCAACAGTTCTTCTTCCATTTACAACATTAGCTGGAGTCACTGTCCTACAGATTTTATTCGAACCATCTGGGCAAGTCGTCTACATACGCACCTCAAACTTGCATAGCAGCACAGGAGAGTAAGATAAAACTTGAAGATTTAGCTGAACTCGCCGACCGGATTAACGATATCGTTCCAGCAACTGTGCAAGTAAGTGGGCAAGTAGCTAGTACATCCGCAATGTCGCACACTGGACCAACTGCGGTTACTAATACGACCTTAGACATCCTAACGAAGTAGTTAGCCGAACTTAGTCAACGAGTGAAGACTATGAGCATGGAGCTAAGACAATCTCGTTCACAAACAAGATTTTCCGGACAACGCTCTCGCAACCACTCTCGTTCACGCTCCAGGCCCAAGGATCATCCATTTTGTTGGTACCATTACCGTTTCAAAAATCGTGCGCGTAAATGTGTCCAGCCCTGCACTTTCATCAAAGCGGAAACTCCCAAGGCAGCCACTAGTGGCGGTAAATGACTGCCTCTCCATTTCTAGCCGCCTGTTCATAACAGATCGTAAATCGAAGGTACAATATCTCATAGATACGGGTTCAGACCTGTGCGTCTTTCCACGATCTGCTGTTCGGGATCCTCGAATCAGAACTAGCTATGAGTTATTTGCTGCAAATGGAACTATTATTCATACATATGGATACTTGCCTTTGACTCTGGACCTTGGACTAAGAAGTGCATTCTCATGGCGCTTCGTTGTAGCCGATGTCGCCAAGCCTACTTACTATACTTACTATAACCTACTTGTTGATTGCCGCAATCAGCGATTGGTGGACGGTACTACTACACTACTACAGCAGTAAGTCAATGTTCTTCGGAAGCCTTTTCATCCGTACGCACAGTTATTGATGATACGGTCTACCATCGTCTATTAAAGGAGTACTCTGTTGTCACCCGACCCGCTGGTAAGCAATATATTGTCAAACATTCTACGGTACATCACATTCGTACTACCGACGGCCACCAGTATCCAGCCGCCCCCGTCGACTAGACCCAGAACGACTTAAAGTAGCCAAGGAGGAGTTCGAGGAAATGTTGCAAAATGGAACAGCGAGAAGATCTGAAAGCCCTTGGTCTTCACCACTCCATCTGGTACGCAAAAAAACGGACGGCGTCCCTGTGGTGATTATAGGTCTTTGAACGCACGCACGATACCGGATAGATACCCTATCAGGCACTTACAGGATTTCACTGGCCAGTTGGCAGGCAGCTCCATCTACTCTACTCTGGATCTGGTAAAGGCCTATAACCAAATAAGAAGGTGACATATCCAAAACCGCAATCACGACACCATTCGGCCTCTATGAATTTCCGTTCATGAATTTCGGACTCCGTAATGCCCCACAGACCTTCCAGCGTTTCATGGACGAAGTTCTCAGAGGTCTAGACTTTAGCTATGTATACCTGGATGACATTTTGGTTTTCAGCAGCAGCTCCAGCCAGCTCGAACAGCATCTCAGGTTACTATTTCAACGATTGGCAGAATACGGTGTACTGATAAACACTAACAAGTGTGTTTTGGACAATCTGAGGAAATTTCTGGGCTTCAAGGTTTCCGCAGCAGGTATACAGGCACTGATACTAAAGTCAAGCTATTCGTGATTTTCCACCTCCGAACAAGAAAGGAGTTGAGAAGATTTCTCGGAATGATACATTTTACCGTCGTTTCATTCCACACGCGGCTTCTACGCAAGCGCCACTCAATCAGCTACTGGCCGGCCCCAAGGTTAAAGGATCGCATCCAATCGAAATGACACCAGCACTAATGGAGGCTTTTAATCAATGCAAGAAAGGCCTTGCAGATGCCACATTGCTAGCTCATCCCGATTCACAGGCAGAGTTATCGATCTAGACGGACGCTTCGGATACGGCTATAGGGACCGTACTGCAACAATACAAGGACAGCGAGTGGCAACCTTTAGCATTTTTCTCATAAAAGCTCAGCCCAGCCCAGAGGAAGTATAGCCCATACGACCGCGAGCTTTTAGCAATTTATGAAGCCATTAAGCATTTCCGTTATATGGTGTAAGCAAGATCTTTCGCAATCTTCACGGACTATATGCCGCGAAAACGCGAAAACTGTTCACCACGTCAGTTCCGATATCTGGACTTCATCAGCCAGTTCAGCACTGACATCAGATTTGTAGCTGGAGAAGATAACATAGTCGCAGATACCCTTTCTCGGGTTAATGCTCTCTTTTCTGTACCCTTAGATTACCTGACACTGGCTAGAACACAAAAAACCGACAGCGAGTTGCAAGAGCTCCTGAAAACCGGATCAACCCTGAAACTCAAGAGAGTGAGAGTGGATGAGCAAAACTTGCAAAATTCCGCTCGCGACTAATACTGCTCGGGGCAAGCGGAGCAATAAGACCGAGGCCACCCCTGTCACGCTATCCGTGAATTTTTGCAACATCAGGGGACTTCATTCCAACCTTAACGCTGTCCACTTCCATCTAGAGACGGCGAAGCTGACCTTGCTCTTTTTAACCGCGACTCAGGTGTCCTCTCCGGCTGATACTTCATATCTCTCCTACCCGGGGTACAAATTAGAACACTCCTTTGTGCCCCGGGCTGGAGTTTGCGTATACGTCAGAGAGGACATCTGTTTTCGACGCCTCGGCAGTCATGAAGATACGGACCTGTCCATCCTATGGCTGCGCGTAGACAGCGACGACCATCCCCGCGTCCGTCGGTGCCTTTATAGGTCCCATAGCGGTAATGCCGAAACAGACCGACTCATCGACCACGTCCAAATGGCTACAGATTCCTAGTTACAGCAGATCCCATCCGCAGAGATCGTGATCCTTGGCGATTTTAACGCCCACCACGCCGAATGGCTCGGTTCACGTTCAACCAATTCATTTTCCAAGGGTAGGATGCAAAAAAAGACCGCATCCTATCCCAATCGGCCGACCTATAGTGCCAAACACGGCGGTAGCCTGCAGAATGCAACCGCGACGTTAGTGTGAGTGGCACCACAATCCGGACAAGACAATGGTCCGACGAGCCTAAAGGAATGGCTCGGTTCACGTTCAACCAATCATGCGGGGAGATCTGTTTATGACTTTGCTTTGGCATATGGTCTTACACAGCTGGTTACTTCGCCTACGCGGATTCCAGATGTGGAAGATCATGAACCTTCCCTGTTGAATCTTCTGCTGACCTCTCATCCGGACGGATATCAGATTTCCGTCGACGCTCCTTTAGGCTCGTCGGACCATTGTCTTGTCCGGATTGTGGTGCCACTCACACTAACGTCGCGGTTGCATTCTGCAGGCTACCGCCGTGTTTGGCACTATAGGTCGGCCGATTGGGATAGGATGCGGTCTTTTTTTGCATCCTACCCTTGGAAAATGAATTGGTTGAACGTGAACCGAGCCATTCGGCGTGGTGGGCGTTAAAATCGCCAAGGATCACGATCTCTGCGGATGGGATCTGCTGTAACTAGGAATCTGTAGCCATTTGGACGTGGTCGATGAGTCGGTCTGTTTCGGCATTACCGCTATGGGACCTATAAAGGCACCGACGGACGCGGGGATGGTCGTCGCTGTCTACGCGCAGCCATAGGATGGACAGGTCCGTATCTTCATGACTGCCGAGGCGTCGAAAACAGATGTCCTCTCTGACGTATACGCAAACTCCAGCCCGGGGCACAAAGGAGTGTTCTAATTTGTACCCCGGGTAGGAGAGATATGAAGTATCAGCCGGAGAGGACACCTGAGTCTCGGTTAAAAAGAGCAAGGTCAGCTTCGCCGTCTCTAGATGGAAGTGGACAGCGTTAAGTTTGGAATGAAGTCCCCTGATGTTGTAAAAATTCACGGATAGCGTGACAGGGGTGGCCTTGGTCTTATTGCTCCGCTTGCCCCGAGCAGTATTAGTCGCGAGCGGAATTTTGCAAGTTTTGCTCATCCACTCTCACTCTCTTGAGTTTCAGGGTTGATCCGGTTTTCAGGAGCTCTTGCAACTCGCTGTCGGTTTTTTGTGTTCTAGCCAGTGTCAGGTAATCTAAGGGTACAGAAAAGAGAGCATTAACCCGAGAAAGGGTATCTGCGACTATGTTATCTTCTCCAGCTACAAATCTGATGTCAGTGCTGAACTGGCTGATGAAGTCCAGATATCGGAACTGACGTGGTGAACAGTTTTCGCGTTTTCGCGGCATGTAGTCCGTGAAGATTGCGAAAGATCTTGCTTACACCATATAACGGAAATACTTAATGGCTTCATAAATTGCTAAAAGCTCGCGGTCGTATGGGCTATACTTCCTCTGGGCTGGGCTGAGCTTTTATGAGAAAAATGCTAAAGGTTGCCACTCGCTGTCCTTGTATTGTTGCAGTACGGTCCCTATAGCCGTATCCGAAGCGTCCGTCTAGATCGATAACTCTGCCTGTGAATCGGGATGAGCTAGCAATGTGGCATCTGCAAGGCCTTTCTTGCATTGATTAAAAGCCTCCATTAGTGCTGGTGTCATTTCGATTGGATGCGATCCTTTAACCTTGGGGCCGGCCAGTAGCTGATTGAGTGGCGCTTGCGTAGAAGCCGCGTGTGGAATGAAACGACGGTAAAAATGTATCATTCCGAGAAATCTTCTCAACTCCTTTCTTGTCTTCGGAGGTGGAAAATCACGAATAGCTTCGACTTTAGTATCAAGTGCCTGTATACCTGCTGCGGAAACCTTGAAGCCCAGAAATTTCACCTCAGATTGTCCAAAAACACACTTGTTAGTGTTTATCAGTACACCGTATTCTGCCAATCGTTGAAATAGTAACCTGAGATGCTGTTCGAGCTGGCTGGAGCTGCTGCTGAAAACCAAAATGTCATCCAGGTATACATAGCAAAAGTCTAGACCTCTGAGAACTTCGTCCATGAAACGCTGGAAGGTCTGTGGGGCATTACGGAGTCCGAAATTCATGAACGGAAATTCATAGAGGCCGAATGGTGTCGTGATTGCGGTTTTGGATATGTCACCTTCTTATTTGGTTATAGGCCTTTACCAGATCCAGAGTAGAGTAGATGGAGCTGCCTGCCAACTGGCCAGTGAAATCCTGTAAGTGCCTGATAGGGTATCTATCCGGTATCGTGCGTGCGTTCAAAGACCTATAATCACCACAGGGACGCCGTCCGTTTTTTTGCGTACCAGATGGAGTGGTGAAGACCAAGGGCTTTCAGATCTTCTCGCTGTTCTATTTTGCAACATTTCCTCGAACTCCTCCTTGGCTACTTTAAGTCGTTCTGGGTCTAGTCGACGGGGGCGGCTGGATACTGGTGGGCCGTCGGTAGTACGAATGTGATGTACCGTAGAATGTTTGACAATATATTGCTTACCAGCGGGTCGGGTGACAACAGAGTACTCCTTTAATAGACGATGGTAGACCGTATCATCAATAACTGTGCGTACGGATGAAAAGGCTTCCGAAGAACATTGACTTACTGCTGTAGTAGTGTAGTAGTACCGTCCACCAATCGCTGATTGCGGCAATCAACAAGTAGGTTATAGTAAGTATAGTAAGTAGGCTTGGCGACATCGGCTACAACGAAGCGCCATGAGAATGCACTTCTTAGTCCAAGGTCCAGAGTCAAAGGCAAGTATCCATATGTATGAATAATAGTTCCATTTGCAGCAAATAACTCATAGCTAGTTCTGATTCGAGGATCCCGAACAGCAGATCGTGGAAAGACGCACAGGTCTGAACCCGTATCTATGAGATATTGTACCTTCGATTTACGATCTGTTATGAACAGGCGGCTAGAAATGGAGAGGCAGTCATTTACCGTCACTAGTGGCTGCCTTGGGAGTTTCCGCTTTGATGAAAGTGCAGGGCTGGACATTTACGCGCACGATTTTGAAACGGTAATGGTACCAACAAAATGGATGATCCTTGGGCCTGGAGCGTGAACGAGAGTGGTTGCGAGAGCGTTGTCCGGAAAATCTTGTTTGTGAACGAGATTGTCTTAGCTCCATGCTCATAGTCTTCACTCGTTGACTAAGTTCGGCTAACTACTTCGTTAGGATGTCTAAGGTCGTATTAGTAACCGCAGTTGGTCCAGTGTGCGACATTGCGGATGTACTAGCTACTTGCCCACTTACTTGCACAGTTGCTGGAACGATATCGTTAATCCGGTCGGCGAGTTCAGCTAAATCTTCAAGTTTTATCTTACTCTCCTGTGCTGCTATGCAAGTTTGGAGGTGCGTATGTAGACGACTTGCCCAGATGGTTCGAATAAAATCTGTAGGGACAGTGACTCCAGCTAAATGTTGTAAATGCCGAAGAAATTGTGTTGGTTTTCTATCGCCCAATTCTTCGTGCATAAGGAGTTGTTTTATCTTACGCTCCTGTAAGGCGGACAGTCGTTTGATCAACTCGGATTTTAGCATCTGGTAGTTATCTGTTACTGGCGGGGAAACGACCAAATCTCTTACCTCTGCGGTATGTTGTGATTCTAGCTGAGCAAGTACGAAGTAGAACTTCGTGGCGTCGGCCAAGATACTAGAAGTACAAACTGATCTTCGATATGTGCAAACCATAGCTCCGGGTCATCTGGGTTAAATGGGGGCACTCTCGCTCCAACACGGCACGTCTCCAATACTGCTGGGCTTTTGCCGGTGCTATCGTTCTCCCTGGCGCTGTTTCCTTCTGCCATCATCTTGACTGGCTGCTGCATACTCCGGCGGGACGTAGGCTTCTCGGGGTCACCAGTGAAACGACCTGTATGGGTGCACCAGAATCGCTTACGTGCTTCAATGTTCAACCGGGGATCGAACCCGGGTCCTACTGAAGTTAGGTGTTGTACTGACTAGTCAAGCAGAGGTATTAAAACGAACGTTGAGATGACGAGCTATTTACTTGAGTTTAACAAAATTATCAACATTACAAATAATATTACATTGCCTTATATACAATTAAATTACGCTCCCACTTAACGCGCCATCTATATTAAGTAGGGATACAAACATTATGGCTGCCTAACGTAAACAATAGATCATGTGAACGGTGCGTAGTCATTTGTCCTCGTCGCGCATCATACGAACAATAGGAGCGTATGCGGCCATCTTGCGAAGGCGGGGTCAAGCACACCGGTGGGCAGTGCATAGCGTTGCATCGCGCGATGAGTAATCGTCATAGATCACGCCAGTTGTGACGTCACGGATCGTACGATGTGGAGCGCTTAGATTCATAGATCACGCCACTTGTGACGTCATGGTTCGTACGATGTGGAGCACTTAGATTGTGCGAGTTTACTTGCCTACTCGCTACATAGGCTTGGGACCTTGGGAGACTTTAATTTGTATAAAAGAAACAGCAAATCATGGCGTGAAAAGCCAGAAGCAGAAAATTGGCCGTAGTTGGCAACATGCTCAACAGAAGAGACGGTAATATGGTCGATCCATGTATCTGCAGAGTCGGTATTATGATGTGTAGCAATCTAATCTCATATGATGAATCTTCTTACTCTACTTGCAACAGCAAAATGGAAGAAGAACTGTTGCAAGTAGAATAAGAAGATTCATCATATGACATTAGATAAAAATATAAATGATAATAATTAAATATATAAATATTTAAAAATAATATGTATATTTACATACATCACCCTTCGGCCAACTGTTTACAATTATTTATAACAAGCATATCAGAAGAAAAAATTAATAACATTCATTAAAACAAGAACAAATCATTAACAACATAAATAGAAAGAAAAAGACAAAAACAAATTATGCATCAAATTAAGAAACTACGCCACTATTACCGAAACTAAACAATATTTTTTAACAAACAATCTTCAGAAACATAAATTGAAACAGCAAAAGTTAAGTTACATAATCTATGTTCACAGAAATGTCGTAGCAATTGTGTACTCTAGGTTTTCAATAGTTTAGTTGTCAACATAGATTATTATAAATTTAAGTTGCCAATATCGAATGTCAATTGCCATCACAGAAAAAGATACCTACTTAAAATTATTAGGACAAATGATAACACAGCAATAGCTTACTTATTTGAGACACGAAATTAGAAATTAATAGCTCGTCATCTCAACGTTCGTTTTAATACTCTGCTTTACTAGTCAGTACAACACCTAACTTCGTTAGGACCCGGGTTCGATCCCCGATTGAACATTGAAGCACGTAAGCGATCCTGGTGTACCCATATAGGTCGTTTCACCTACATCAGTGTCTGTCTCTTTTCGTAGTTTTGCTAGACTGGATGTTGAAAAGCTTAAGCGCGATGCTGATAAATTTAAATTGACTGGTCTTCTGTGTTTGCTGCATCTACAGTTGATGATAAAGTCAATATCCTGAACGGCAATATGCTAAAACTCTTTGATAAACATGCTCCCAAGCGTGTTGTCAGATTTAAGCGCCCTCCAGTTCCATGGATAACAGCAGGGGTAAGAATGGCCATGGCAAAGCGTGACAGAGCATTCCGTACCTTTAAGAGGATGCGCACAGACGAAAAGTGGAAGGCATATAAAGTTGCGAGAAATCGATGCAATCAGATGGTGAGAGCTGCTAAACGCCGTTATATCCATGAACAAGTGCTTTATTCATCTTCAGCTGATATATGGAAGTTTCTTGATACTCTTGGATTCGGGAAAACACAACTTGCCCCTTATAGCGTCTTTTTTTCTCCAGACGATTGCAACAGTCATTTTTTGTCTGTTCAAACTATTTCTAGTAGTACTAGAGCAAATGCTATTTCTTCTATATCTTCCCTGCCTCCTTATTTTCATGAATCTTTCACTTTTTCTCCTGTTAATGAAGACGTGATACGCAAAACACTTCTGTCTATCAAATCTAAAGCTGTTGGTTGTAATAATGTGAGTAGAACAATGGTTATATACGTAATTGATTCGGTTTTGTCGGTGTTAACTCATATTATTAACTTTTCGTTGAAGTATGGTGCTTTCCCAACACTCTGACGTAAAGCCTTTGTCATTCCTCTTCCGAAATCCACCGAGTGCAGTCTTATTTCTCATTTTAGACCAATTTTTATCCTGCTATTTTTATCTAAAGTTTTAGAAGCTGTTGCTCATAAACAAATTTCTACTTTTATTTTCAAAAACAAGATTTTTTTTTGAAAATAACGATCTAACGCTTTTAATACTGTTGACCACTCTATCTTGCTAGCTTTACTCTCTCACTTGAATATCTCGTCTTCAGCCCAGGATTGGTGCCCATCGTATCTTCGAGGGTGCCAACAGACCGTGCGTTCTGGCCATAATATCTCCAATCGGAGTGATGTATTAACAGGTGTCCCTCAAGGTGATATTCTCTCACCTCTTCTGTTTTCAATTTTTATCAATCTTATCACATTAAACCTCAAGTGCTCTTATCATCTGTACGCCGATGATGTACAAACGGAATCACCCTATATTAATAATTCAATAGCGTTACTAAACGAAGACTTACATTATGTCTATGAATGGTCCACTGTGTTTGGAATTAACGTGAATCCTTCTAAAAGTCAAACGTTCATTTTATGTAGCTCTAGATACTTATCCAAATCAGATATTTCCACTTTGCCGTTTATTTCGTACAACAACAATGCTCTCCCGTACTCTCCACATATTAAGAATCTTGGTCTGTACGTTTATAGTTGTCTTTCATGGAACACGCAGAATCCAGGAGGTAAGCCGCAAAGTTACTGCAACATCGTGATCTCTTAATCGCTTGAAAATTTTTCTTTCTAGCGCTACAAAGGTTTTGCTTGTTCAATCTCTTATTCTGCCGATAATAGACTATGTAGATGTGTGTTGCACAGGCTTATCTCAACAGCATCTTAACACATTGGATCTTCTCCTCGATAACTGCATCAGATACATTTATGGTCTTCGTAAATATTACCATGTATCATCTTTTAGTAACGAAATACCTCTTGACATTAAAAAAGCTTCTAACAAGTTTCTTTATATATATAAATTCTGGTTTATTCGAACTTCGTTACCTTTTTTTCCTCATTATTAGTTTACTTTTGCTGCACTACCTGCCATATGTTTATCTCTGCTAATGGTTGACTGGGAGAGAATGCCTTAAGGCAGTAAGTCCGTCATATGTACGATTTCTCTTTTGTGCATAAAAGTATAAATAAATAAAAATAAACATTACCTCGCCCCTACATTTTATGAAAACAAAACGTTTAGGGGTCGCTTAACGAGCACAATCGGATTCTGTGGCAATATACTCTCCCTGTGGACTTAATTATAAAGTATGTACTCCAAAATCAGCTTCTATTTTTTCAAATACAAGATTTTAAATCTTCAGCTGAGTTTTTTATAATAAATTGTATGCATATTTTACAGGTATTTGTTGAGTTTACACCAGCTCTTTTGGAGAAAATGTTTTATTCGGCGTATTTTTTCTTGATAATACAGTGACAGACGTAAATTTATTGCAGAAGAAAATATCCTACAATACTCAATACGAAACTATTAGTTAGGGTAGAATGCCTTAAACCCGACAGCCGATGATTTAATCTCTCCTAAATTATTTTTCATTCTATTTGTTACTATGGCTTTGTGGAAAATTATCCTTTATTTGCCTTATTACGAATAATTAAAAGGACAGCGATAGGTCAATCCCTTTATATATTCATACATTCGCGACCAAAAAGGCTAAAGGTAGAAAATGTCAAAGAAGTGCCGTTTTCTGAGCAAAATTATGGATCATCTGAATTTTAGGAAAGTGATTTTAATGTTTTCAGCATATTCTCTGGGTTTTGTTGTAGATAATTTATAAAACCGCAACCAGAATCAATGGTGTACTTTGTATTTTTCACAAATTAATTTATAAAATGAAGGTGAGCTCGAGTTAGGGCATAAAATTTTGGTAAAATCTTAAGTCGGCATAAATGGCCGACTTTTAGGAGATCTCCTAAGGGATAAAATCCTTACAATGGCCGTCTGTATGACATAAAAGTATCAACGCAAAGAGAATGTTCCTATTTTTGTAAAGTATTGTCTGTTTTATTAAACAGATAAGCAATCTTTAGCAATGTGACTGCCAGCCCCAAGGGATGTTGAAGATTGTACCCAAAAGTATTCACTTTTGCTTGCTTGAGCTTGGGTTTATTATATAAGTGAGAGTTGAAAAACGTTACTTTTCACCATTACAAGCCAGTGCTTGACTTCACCACTTACCATCAGGTGGGATGGTGTCCCATTTGATGGTAAGTTTTGATAAAACGGAATAAAACCGTGTTTGATTAACAAAACCTACTCCAGAATTGAAGACACCTACATTGCAATCGGGTGACACGAAAAGACAGACGCAGGAAAGTTATTCCATTCCTTTGTTGTACCTCGAAGAACGAAGTAAAGTTAGTTTAAAATTGATAAATATTTAATTTATATAGTAATTTATATATATTTTATAATATTAGAATATGTATATATATTTGAGATTCACCCCTAAAAGTTCCATAGAATGCCTAGAGTGTAAAGTCAGATCTGGAGAGATTTGGTGTATGGCGATTTAAACCTTATTATCTTAAAATTAACGTTCTTCTAGGTTGTTTTTTTTAAAGATTTTATAGACACTTGAAATCCGTGAATGAAATTCATGCTACTTGTAACGTCTTTTGCCTATCACTTCTTATTAATTTTAAGTTCCTGAAAAATGTTAGCATTTCTTCTAAAAACTCAATTTGATAACTATCGCATCGAAAAGCTCTTTTATATTTATTAGAAGATCGCAGTGCACTTGAGTTTAATAAGTCAAACAAGTTATTAATTTTATTTACAAAATCAGCGGTATCTCTTGCGGTAACCTCGATAAGATTTAAATCTACGTAGGTATTAGTAAACCATATTTACACTTATTATATTTCATTTGATACGAATTATTCCTTAAAAAACAAAAATTTAAGTTTGAGCACTGGCCGAGCCGGTTTAAAGCAGTTTCTCTCTGTACGTGACGAACCGCGACACGCTGAGACACGCACTTCAAGCTTCTGGTAGTGTACCTATCATAGCGCGGTTGTGTGAAGCTTTGCCTCTGTACGGTACAGTTTCTTTACTCATGTGGTAGTACTTATAACTCAATAATCTTCATGCACTCTATTCTATTTCGCATGTACAAATACACAGGTTTTCAGGAACTCAGGTTACAATTACATACGTCAGGGCTAGAGCGTTTTAGCCAAGCGACGTAGTAGTAGGTTCAGGGTTCGATCCCTGGTCGGGCCTAAATCAATGTTTGTTTTTTTACTTATACTTTTATACTTAATTTTTGGCTTTATTATTATTTTTATTAATTTCTTTTAGTTTATCTATTTGTCAGTTCGTATACTATAAATTCATTGCTTATGCATAGTTTTTGAAATTCAGTTTATTATTCGCCCTTGTTTATTTATTTCTTTCCGAAACATGTATAAATAGTTGCTAATAACATAAGTAATTTAGCGACCAACAGCAGACATAGCATTATTTTGCATTTATTACACGCTGATGGCGATAGCGCTTGATTTTAGTAGTAAGGAAGGAATATACTACTCTCTATGTAGTAAGGATCGATATTTTCGGGCCAGTCTAGTCTAAGAAAAATACGTATATATCACAATTTCGTTATTGCGCTTTGTTATTCGCCATATTCCTATCGACTTATTTATGTACAACGTGTACAACACGATCTTTTTTTGGCGCGGTGCACAGAAACACAATCTTCCCGTCTCAACAAAGCGATTGCGACTGATGGTAATGCGTGAAACAAAACATATTTAAAGCCATGGATGAGAATTTATTGCACGGAATAAAGATATAGTAATTGCCAAATGCATTTTATTCAATAACTCGAAAAAAGTAATTAAGTTTTAAAAGTCCCTTATTACATTTTTTGCTTGATAATATGCAACACGACCAGAACACATCGGTTCACGATGAAAATAAGAGGTATCTTTTGATTTTTTTTCTATCAACCTTAAATTTTATTCTATTATGTTTTTAACCAATGACGTCCCTCGCAATTATGATGTTATATCCATATTAATATTTTTTGTTACTTTGTACTTGATTTAGCTATGTAAAAATCCGATCTACGATTGGCAATTTGTGTTTATACGCGCTCTTAAGTACTAAGGATTTTCCACCGATCCAAATTCTTTGCTCGTTTATGAATCAACTTTATAAACATAAATGGAATGTACCTACCATTAAGAGCTATAACAAAAGCGCTAAATAAAAAATTTAAAAACATTTCAGAAACACGCTTTGTTAACCAACAGAGAAACGTAGAATATAAAAGCTTCTTTTCACCCTATTTTACTGACATTTTAACGTATTTGTCATTCCTTTCATAAGACTCAACGCGTAGGCAAAATGAATAATTGCATTCTAAATAATAAACAAAAAGTGATGGTTACATTTCGTTTCATAAAATAAATTAGCAATCCAATATAATGTTTTAGTGCAATTGAAGATTCTTTTGTCTTTCCACTTTTAGGCGGATTTTTATCGTCTGAAGATTTGGAGTGAAAAGCTCATAAAACATGCTCTCGGCAATTGATGCAGTTTTCAACAGTATAGACTGCACGAAGTTGTGGTTTGATTTTAGAAATTTCATCAGCAAGTTATCATCATCATCATTACAGCCCTTCACAAGTCCACTTCTGAACAAAGGCCTCCCTCAAGGAATGCCACAAAGCACGGTCTGAGCCACCTACATCCATCGACTTGGTGCATGTCTTACCATGTTGTCACTCCATCTAGTGGGGGGCCGCGCTACATTCGCCTACAGGTACAATGCTGCCACTCGAGATCCTTTCTTCCCTTTCTTCCCCATCAGTTGTCGGTTCTTCGAACTTTATGGCCAGCCCATTGCAACTTCAGCTTACTAATCCGTTAGGCTATGTCAGTTACTCTGGTTATCCTATCTTCTTAGAATAGAATAGAATAGAAGAGAATACTGCGTATATCCTCATTTATAAGTTTATCACGCAGAGAAACCCCGACCATAGCCCTCTCCATAGCTGAGTGACCTTGAGCTTCCTCATACGGCTAGCAGTGAAGAACCACGTCTCAGATCCATAAGTCATCACTGGCAACACGCACTGATTGTACACTCTCGTTTTCAAGTTTTGAGGTATACCTGACGAGATGTGTTGTAATCTCCCGAACGCTGCCCAGCCGAGTTGAACCCTTGATTGACCTCTGGGTCGAAGTTGGACTTTTTGGCCCAGGTAAATATACTCGTCAACAACTTCGAGCGTATCAGCAAATATCATTAACATTTATATTAGTCGAACTCCATTAACTAATGTTGGACGTTCTTTTCGCAGTTAGGAGAATCAGTTTTTTTAATCAGGAACCCAAGCCTTCGTTACTTGTACTATTATCTATTCTGGGCTTTCTTTATGTATAACCTGTGATGGAAATTAATATATCTTAATCACATTATTTACCTTTCGCATTATAACCTTAATAACTCAAGAACTATAATAGTGTTTTAATATGCTGAGTAACAAGTGCGTAGGTCTAAGTTCGTAAGTGGATCAAAATGGTTCGTGTAAATATACTGTGCCGGTGCGTGGGACTTCTTTTCCCGAACATTTATTTAAGAATTGAAACAAAAAAAAAACACATTAATATCATGTTAAGTTGAACTGACTGACGACGTAAGAGAATCCATTACCCATACGTCACGACGACGGCGGCACTGACGTCACTTTGTTTTTAAACCTCTATAATTTCCATAAGTTCTGTTCATACCATTTGTTTGACGGCTCCGTAGCGCAGTGGCTAAGCGATTGATCGGGGCGCTGTAAGACCTCGGGTTCGAATCCTGTACGGAACATTTGTTTGTATGGCGAACAAAATTATTACGGGTCTGGATGTGTGTCCTTGTGCAATTTATGTATGTAAACCGCCTCTTAAATACAAGACTGTGGGAGGTAATATTTTCAGACAAAAGAAGAAAAAAGAAAGAAAAAGCTATTTTAGATGTAGTTACCAGCGATAGGGAGCAGCGATCTTCGAATCTTTGGAATGGGTAAAATATGTTATACCAACAGTAAACGCGGCATCCGCATTGCTTCGCATCCCTTTGTCTATCTGAAGTCTACCAAACGATACGTCCAGTTTCTAGCGACATTTGAAATTGCAAGAAATCATCGCGCTTTAATGTTTAGAACATAGCAGGTCACCGCAAACAATTATCACCATGTGAAATCTTGTAATCCTCCCTGATCTGCCATAAATTTAACGCTCGGCAGGCGGATTAACGATCGCAGTACCAGGCGTCTTGGACCTTTGACGCTACTCCCCGTAGCTGGTCTGGACATTTAAGGGTGCGTTTGCAAATCGGGCAAAATTATGCTGTTTTTCGATACATTTTGTGACAAAACTAAACCAAAATAAACATAGCTAATAACTAACACGTATAGAATGGTTCTTCATCTTCAAACGGTAGTAACTTTTTTGTCGAAAATAATAGTTTTTTATATTGTAAAAACGATCTTCCCTAGCCATTTTCTACAAAATTAACGATACCGGCTCATGTTTAGGTACATTTTTGTTCTATTATCGACATATATTAAGATTTCGTTGGTGACTACTACTGGAACTCCTGGACGAGTAGAACTAGGTGTGCCGAGTTTGGGCTTGTTTTGTTAGTTATGATTAGACCTTACCTCCGGGCTTGGTAGAGTGACTTGATGGTGTACTTCGGTGACTACTACTGGAAGTCCTGGACGAGTAGAACTAGGTGTGCCGAGTTTGGGCTCGTTTTGTTAGTTAAGGAAAACTATCACAGCTAAGTAGAATTAAGAAGTTAATGAGTAATAGTCGACCAACTTATAAAATGCACTTGGATTAGTAAAAATTTCGTTACAATTCCATAGAAAATGAATAGCTAGCAAAACTAGCTGCATTATAACTTTGTAATGTTATTGTAAACTGTAAAAAATAAATATTTTATGAAGCAAATGACTTAATTGCATTACTACTATAGCTTTACTTTTTCACTTGCGGAATAGGCATGGAGGATCTTTCTTACTTACTTACTTACTATTACCTCGTTTAAAGTATTCATACAATCATATATCCTCATACAGTTTCATTCGTCACACTCTTGGTTTACGCGGGCGACCTCAGGATAATTTAGGGCAGGGGTGGTTGACATGAAAGTTCGTTACGGTCATATATGTATATCTTAGGGTTGCACTGCTTTGTACTTCTTTGTACTTACTTGATGTAAATTGTTTTATATTCAAAATCAAAAAGTTTTTATCATCCTTTTTGAATACCACTCCCTATAAGTCTGATATGAAAATAAGTCCTTCAGTTACCATTTCCTATTTGGGCCCATTTTTAGTCGTTATAGCAGTCAAACCGCAAGCTCACTTATTATGCTCATTATCAAGAAAGCCCACGTATTGTGACGGGCAACTACTACTACACTACAACTACACTTGGGCAGTTTTTTCTTTAGTAAACTAGTTCATTTTGTTACGTATATGCATACTATGTCAAAAAGCATGATATACATAGTAGACAGGTCTGTTGTAGTGGTATGAAGTGTGGGTGGAATCTTGCTTCGCTCCCAGTGAGGTCATTCTCCTAAGGCAAATTACGTGCCTACAGCCCTGAATACTAAACATATAAATGAAAGCTTACGCCTTCAGCACACTAGTCACAGAGTACATTATATATACAAACTAGCACAAATTCACCTTAAATTATATCTTTTGACGCATAGCGGTATCTAAACGAACGATTCAGAATATCGTACAAAATATTAAAGAGACGAATATTTGAATACATTATCATATTTCGATGTTTTCAAAAACGAATTCTCCAGCGCTTCATATACTAATATGATGTTAAAGACTCTAGGTAACTATAACACTTTGTATAGCAACTATCTCTAATGAATCTATATAAATAAATAAAATTGAAGTGTCTGTTTGTAATGTCCAAATAACAGATTTTACTAAATGCATATGAAGGTATATACAGTACTTAAAACAAAAATAATAATTTTGAAATATTTGTCTGCTTGTATGTCTGTTTGTTCCGAATAATCTCCGAAATGGCTAGACTGATTTCAACGAAACTTTCACTGGCAGACAGTTGATGTTATAAGGAGTAACTTAGGCTACTTTTATTTTAGAAAAAGAATAAGGGAAAAAAATTAAAACCCATGTAATGCAATCGTAATAAATTCACGCGGAAGATGTCACGGGGAACAGCCAGTCTTTCTTTTTTTTTTAAAGTCTAGCTATAAAAAGATACATGTGGCGCTACTTCATCAGTCTTTAGAAGTCCAATGCTAGAGGTGGGCTTCTTCCGTTGTAGGGAGGATTTGCTCTTGGCGGCGTTTCTACGATCGCAGTAACAGACATCTCGCACCTTTGACGCTGCTGCATGGCGCCGGTCCGTACATTTTACGTGTAGCGTAAACTATGTGGTAAACCACCCTTTATCGGAAGCCATAAGATTTTTCTAGCATTTCTCATAGTTGTCTCTTACGACCCCCAAGGGATGAAATGGGGAGATCGATTTTCCTACTCATATCTTACCTACTAACTACTAATATACTTATAACTACATACATTTATACTAAATGTATACAACATGTTATCACAACTTACAGACGAGTGTTATGTGGCAGAGACCAAAACTCTTTAAAAATATATTTATTTAATACTTTTAAACTAACTTAAAATATAGTAGTTGATACAGAGAACTTGGGAATGGAATTATGTTGAGGGATCGAAAGATTTGGTTTCAATGGTGTAGGAAACTAGAAGGTGGGGGTAAACATAAGGGAACAACATTGTTCTTGGTGTTATGGTAAACTATAAATATTAGCATATAATATTACAATCGAATTAGTGTGGCTTCTAAGGAAGTAAACAATATGATTTGTAAGTATACAGGTCTTATAACATAAAGTAAATAGTATCCTATGACATAACATTAGTTTGGCTTCTAAGAAAGTAATTTAGCTTTTAAGTAAATAAACAATATAAAGTATACAGGTCTTATGACATAAAGTAAATGATATCTATGACATAACACCTCCCCTCCTAGAACAAAAATTGAGTGGTTTTGCTCGATTTTTGAGTGTAGTCAGCAGCTTCGTCTTCTGATATACAGGATGTTGTAGCATTGGTGTTTAGTGATGATATGGGAATCACGACGGTTGTCGGCGACGAGATCGGTCAAAGCAATTATTAAAAATTTGTATACAGTTACCATGTGGATTTGTAGGTATGTTATTCCATGGCAAGTGTTTATAACATTTATAACAAAAATATGTTAGCATAATGATGCCAGTAATCGTACTTAATATGGAAAATTTTGTTACATGTTTTTCTAAGAATGTAGGTTTATTATCTTCAAGCAATTTTGTGTGAGTTTTTATTTGTTCTCTAACTAATATAAGAGAGTCGAGTTGAATGTTGTTGAGCTGGATTGGTGCAAGTTCTGTGTAGAATAGGGATAGAATATAAATGGTATAATGTAAATTTTTCGTTTTTTAGGGGAATTCTAAGATATATATAATTTTATTCATATAAATATAGGAAGTAATAGAGGCAGATTCAAGTATTTTGTGTAAATTAGCTAATGCTATTGGGGCAACTAAGTTTTTATTGAGCCTAGCGGGATTAGAAGACAGTAATTCTTTTATAGGCGTATAGTGGATATTATAGAAGGGTGAATTACATTTGATTTATTGAAAAGTATGCTTGTAATGACATCATCGATATCTCGTTCCAAAGAAACTATAGCTTCTAGAATTTGAATTGAAACAGTGGATATTTCTTCAAAAATGTTAAATTAAATATAAGTTTGTTTGTTGAGGTAAAGTATGAAGTTATTTTTCTAATATCTTCGTTAATAACGTATTCATCATAAGATATTTTATGTAATGTTGCGTTAAAGTTCGTGATCGTTGAAGAAATAATTATAATTGTTGTTTTAAGATATCATTAGTAGATATTTGCTGTTTCTCTAACTGTTTAATACATTCGTTATAATGTTTAGCATCTTATGCGTCTGGAACACCAATGAGCCATTTCAAAATTGAACCTAAGCCGTCTAGTATTTCGCGTTTGGATCGCTTGTTGTCAGTGTAAGAATTAAGTTCGTCGAGTCTAGAATCTATTCCGTCTATTTATATTTTTATAAATGAAGTAGTAGTTATAACGTTAGGTAAATTTGAATGTGTGGTAATGAAAGATTGATAGTTATTTATATGTCGTTTGAAAGTGTTGCGAGCTAGGAATAAAGGTTCAAGATTACGGTACACGATAAATTTCCAGTTCACTTCATCAATTGTCTGATCACGCTATTTAGAAATTCTGAACCTAGATCGGAATGGAAACGTTTAGGTACGACGTAATCTGGACAGAAAATTAAAAGAGATTTCGCTACTGTAGTTGCTTGTTTGTCTTGAATGGGGTATGCTTGAACAAAACGAGTTAAGTCATCTTGTACTGTGAGTATATATTTATTAAAGTCATTAGTCATGTCTGAATAAGAAATTGAGTCAATAGTTACGCGTTCAAAAGGTTCAGTAGAAAAATAAGTAATAACCATGGGAGTTTTATATGTTTTACGTTGAATTTTGTTTCGTTGACATATTTAGAAATTATCTAAATAATTTTTAATAGTTTCTGTCATTCCTTTCCAGAAATATTCAGATCGTATTTTGTGTGTTGTTTCGATAATGCCATGATTTCCTGATAGGGGATCATCCTGGATGGAGGCATCCTGGTTTGATGCTATCTCTTGTGGAGCTCGAGTTTTAACTTTATTTTCACATATGGTGATTTTGCATTCGTAAATGTATGCTAAATCCTTTAAGTTCACAAGTGGGGTCGTTTTTTATATTTGGAATGTAAAGTGATATTAATTTATGGTTGTGTAGGCAAGCGAGTAATATTTTAAAATAGCTTTCAGAATCCCAAGGATCGAAGTGAGTGGGTCTCGAACAGCCAAATATAATATTTTGTTTCTTATCCGAAACTAATAAATCGGTTTCGTAAAGTGTTTTTGGTTTATTTAAATATGGGTCCACTTGAGAGCAAGTGGAAATTGCTTGGTAGAAAAGGGTATTTTTATCGGAAAGTGTATAACAGATTGGGATAAGAATGTTTTTGTGACGTTCGTTTAAGAGGCAGTCTGATGAAATGTGGAGATATGGAGTATTAAATGTGTGAGAGTCGATTTCTAAGTAGTGTTGAAAGTTTAGTTGTAAATAGTCTTCTGAAGTGTTTGAGTCAAGATGTGTGTTTTTGTCGCTATTTGTTGGATTATATATGTTCGTGGAGAATTGGTGCAAGTGAGAGAGAGTCTGCATTAGTATTGTTTTTACCTGCCTTATATACTATTTCGTATTCGTACTCTTCGAGTTTAAGTCGCCAACGAACTAACCGACTACCAGGGTCTTTTATCGAGAAAAGCCATGTAAGCGGTTTGTGATCAGTTACAATTTTAAATTTCCTACCAAAAAAATAGGGTCTAAAATGTTTGACGGCCCAAACGATAGTTAATAACTCTCTTTCGATAGAGGAATAGTTGGCTTTAGCTTTATTGAGTGTTCGAGATGCATATGCTATAGGCAAGTCCTTGCCTATTTCGCCTTGCGATAGCACAGCACCTAAGGCGTTTATCGAAGCGTCTGTGGTTAGTATTAATTCCTTTGTGAAGTTAGGATATTGTAAGATTGGAGGGTAAGTAAGAAGATGTTTACGTTCATTGAATGATTGTTGTTGGGTTTCGCCCCATATGAAAGCAGTGTCCTTTTTAAGAAGGCTAGTCAAAGGTTTAGTGAGTTTACTGAAATTAGGAATAAATCGACGGTAGTATCCTGTAAGACCTAGAAATGCTTTTATATCTACACGATTGAGGAATAGGAATTCTTGAAATGCCCGTATTTTATCGGGGTTTGGCTTAACGCTTTCGTTGGAAATGATATGGCCAAGATAAGCAACTTCGCGTCTAAGAAATTCACATTTGTCTGGTTGGATTTTTAGTTCATATTTTCTAAGTCTAGAGAAAACTTCTTCAAGTTTTGGTTCATGTTCTTGAATGCTAGAAGCAAATACCATTATTTCGTCGAGGTAAACGAAACATCTTTCACCTTGTAAGCTACACAAAACGGAGTCCATTACACGCTGAAACGTCGCTGGCGTGTTTTTCAGGCCAAATGGCATTCTTTTATATTCGTAATGACCGTATGGAGTGCTAAAAGCTGTTTTAGGAATATCTTTTTGATCTACTTTTAACTGATGAAAACCTGAGGCGAGATCCAATGTGGTAAAGTATTGAGAATGACCTAATTTGTCTAGAATGTCTGTGATGTTGGGAAGAGGATAACTGTCTCCTACTGTGACTTCATTTAACTTGCGGTAATCAATAACTAATAGCCATTTCTGTTTCCCAGATGCGTCTAGTTTTTTAGGAAGAACCCAGATGGGGCTACTCCAAGGAGATGAGTTAGGTCTGATAATGTCATGGTCTAACATTTTTGGACTTGTGATTTTACTTCTTGTTCGTGTACTTCAGGGCAGCGATAGGTTTTTGTGTGAATTATAATGTCAGTAGTTGTAGATATTTGATGTTTTGTATGATTGCTAAATGTAAGTGAGTCGCCTTCGATGAAAAATATGTCGGGATATTTGGAAACAATTTTATCTAATGAGTTCGACACTTCTTTGTTCAAATGTTCGCGTCTAATAAGGGTGAGTACTTGATTTTGTCTATCGTTGTCGGATGTGTGATTGAGATTGTTAATTAAGTGGTTATGAATGTTGTTTGTTTGTTGATTTGGTTGGTAAGGGAGAACTTTGATGTTTGGAATGCTAATTATTTTGTCGGATTTGTTTGTGTTTACACAAGTGATAATAAATGAGTTGTTTTTGACTTCGACTAATGCATTGGGAATAACAATACCGTTATCTATTATTTGTTTTTCGACTATTGCTGTCCCGGAACTTATATTGCTTGTTCTACACATAATTACACTCTCAGAGTGGCTAGAAAGGAATTTGTTATTAGAGTCGATTATATTTTGAAGATTTTCGTTCAAATAATGTAATTTGTAGGATCTTTCACGTATTCTCATAGTTTTGGATTGAATGTAAATATTGCAATTATTCTTTATCATAAAATCGTTACCTAGTATACCGTATGCTTTAATGTTAAGGGAGGCGACATGGAAACGATATTTAGGTAAATAATCTAGAGATATGTCGGTGGTGCCTGAGGTTATAATTGAATTTTGGCTACTGGAAATGCCTACGATTGACACATTATTTAAGGGTGAAGAACCTATTTTATCCCTTTTATAACCGAGATCCCTGCTCTGGTGTGTATGAGAAATGTAACTGCATTGCAATCTTCTAGGCACTGAAAACGGTTTTGTAACTCGAGCTGAAGGTTTCAGGACTTTGGATTAGAGCACAGGGGACGGGCGTTGACTTCATTAGACGACACCTCTCAACAACGTTTAGGTTCAGTGTGCCTCTAACCATTCGGTGATCGCTACCAGTTTTCACCCTCGCGATCACTGAGACATCACTGAACAGTTGGCGTCTAGTCGTCATAATGAAGTCAATCTCATTTTTTCGAACCGGGCTCGACCAGGTCCACTTCCTGTGGGGCTGCTGGAAGAAGAGTTCATCATAAGAGTCCCTCTTTCTCCATGAAGTCGGCTGCTACTGTATGGTTTCGTTGCCCTAATCCGAATTTCCTTACTCACCGTTCTCTGTACAGCTTTGCGTTGAAGTCTCCATTAACACCGTATAGTGGGTTTAGAGGAATGCATGGCTCTAGAGATATCCTCATACATTTCCTCCACCTCCTCATCAGGGGTGTGCCGAGTTGGTGCGTAAACCTGTGACCAGCGACACCGTTTGGTGATTCTGAGTATGGTACGCAACCTCGTCGACACACTCCAATTTTCTAACGTTGTTAACGAGGACTTGGACGATAAATCCGACACCTCCTTGGGACAGATGGTCGCCCTCGGTGATAGAACAAGTTGCCGGATTCGAGATTACCGTGTCCTCCCTCTCTTCGGACCTCGGATAATCCTATAATATTCCACGCAACTTGTCTATCTCTTCTTCAACTCAGGATCTTCTCGTCAGTCCTCAGGTGCGTGCGTTATATGTTGCCAGGTCGAGTCGTCGTAGGTGGCAGCCAGACATCGGGAGTTCGCACCCCTGCCCCGCCGTTACCATGGTCGCCACCGTAGCCAGGAATAGCAGGGGCCTTGAACTGGGGTCGTTTCTTCGTAACTTTCTTCATTGGGGATATTGCCGTAGTTGCCACGCTTGGCGAGCGGGTTGGCAACCGCAGTTTTTATTTTGCTGTTATCAGAAAGATGCTGCTGCCCATCTTCTGCCTCAGTTTCCCTCTGTCGCCTCTTGACACCCACGGGAAGATATGGGTAGTGGGTATTCTAACCGCCACTACACGAAGTTGGTCCGATTGCAGAATGAACTAACTGTGGCTTGAAGTCTTGCAGTGGTATGCTTGGTTTAGTTTTAATTTTATTAATTACAGGATCCCAAGCAGGTGGTAGTACCAACCTCCTCTCTATTGAAATTAGGATGTTTTAATTTCAATAGCCTCACGTATCATCCTTGGCAGGAATCGATGTTCTTTTGCGAGAATCTGTGGTTTATCAAATCTAATGTAATGGCGGGGGCCGTCTAAGATATGATCATAAACTGCAGACTTCCCGGAACGTTTGTGCTTCACGTCAGCTATGTGTATTTTCACAGAGTCGACCTTTGACTTTGTGAAAATATTCGGTTAACGTTTCTGTAGGCTTTTGGAACATGGATTGCAGTTCAAGGTTAAGGTGTGCTATGGTTTTAACGTTAGAGAAGTTTTCAATAAGGAATGTTCTTAAACCGGTCCATGAGGCATGTTCTTTACTGTGAACATCTGCCGCACCCAAACCAGTGATATGGTTTAACGCGTATACTAAAAGTACTGACTTCTAGTCCGCTGAACTTAAGTCGAAAACTGAATTGCATGACCTAAAGAATCTGTACACTTGGTCGTTATTATCTGTGTCGAATGAGGGAATTAATTTAAGTTGACAAATCGCCGCTCCTAGTCGGATTCCTACAGCGATGTAAATAACGTAATTCTGATTATAGGACAATGTAGGAGTACCCTTCATAAGGATAGATCGGAAGACCCGATATAGTATCATAGGGATTGCTAGACGTATAGTCTACACTTGAAAGATAAATTCTACTCACGCATAATGCTAATCTGCATATTGATGAAATTCTGAAAGACTCACTTCTGTATTCTATATAGCATACTATAAATATGCCAAATTTTAATAATCTAGGTACGTCAAAAAGTCTCTAAAAATTCCTGTGAGAGACCGACATAGGACTCAGACACTAAAGTGACTCCACAAGTGATCCAATTTATTATATTTGGCAAGAAGCAGTAATGATGTCCTAAATTGAAAAGAGAGCGAAGCTGCGGGTATAAATTTAGTAGAAAATAATATTATATCCATTAACCAGCATTAAGGGAAGTAATATCACGTTTTAATTATTTTAATTAATAAAATAGTTTTTATTTGAATCTTAGATAATATCCTAAAATAAAAAAATATTATACTTTTTTATTTAGCATTTTATGTTTATTTTGTTGCAGAATGTTAGCGTACTACTGACGCTTCTTTATGACGGTTATAAACTTCCAGCTAAGATCAAGCCGATTAAATTATACCTAAAGTGCATGCCCGTCGATACAATGGCGTGGGCTACTGAACTAAGGGATAAATCAACTAACTCTCACCACAAACCGTTTAACGAGTAGAGCTAATAAATTTTACATAATGCGGTTTTATATTATTATTTATTTATTTATTTCGCCCTCGTAAAATAACATAGCGAAGGAAAAGATAACGTGGACACCTATTAAAAGCTCCATGCCGTACCATGGTGCAGATACGGGGCGTGGTAGGACCTATAGTTTTCATCAATATTCTCTTGTCAAAATCTTTCTTTTTTTATTGAAGTGACCATCATATCCCGCTGGTGCAGTGTGGTGGTGGCGAAAGAGAATCCATCACCTCATTTCGTCACGTGAGTGTAGAAGAGGCGACCATGGGATAAACAGGAGATGGGCAGCAGTATCTTCCTGGCAACCACTCAAAATAATAAATAAAAACTGCGGTGATATGCTTGGGTTTGGATTTAATTTTATTAATTAAAGGATCCCAAGCTATTGAAATTAGGATGCTTTTTTAAAAAAAAGGGCCCCAAATATATATAAGCAGCAAGCAAACTTAGTTTTGCAGCATGTAATCAGACTCAATTAAAATACCTATATCTATTATCAAAGCTCTCAATTAAAATATATCTACTTATTATCAACTAAAGGATTAATTAATAGAGAAATGGAGCGAACTGAGGCTTCGGGAATTAGCATGCATAGCGTGCCCAAGCTTAGAATGTTTTTACTCTACCTTTACTACCCTAGATAAAAAGCAACGAGCTTGAGGCTTATAGAAAATAATTTATAAAATGTGTCTATTTACACAATTAAATAGGTTTTTAGATTTGTTTTGCCGAAACTTTAAAAGTTTTAATTTATTCACCTTTAAACCCTTATAATATATTTATTACAAAACATGGTTGTGTACACAAATGTTGTACAGAATTTAATGCTGTCAGACCACGCTTTACCGAACAATTGCTTATTAACTAGACACGCGCGAGCTTCTATTCAACTGAGTAGGTATGATTACTTTATCCAAGTATTCAACAATAACAATATTAAGTAAAACAACTGCGCGAGCACCTTATATTTGACTTATGAAGAAACGCTTATTTTTTCGTCATATCGTTCGTTTACTTTTATTAAAAAGCTTTTATGTTGTATCTATCTATCTATGTAATGGTACCTTTTAATGTAATTTTCACCAACTTGTAGACGGCCGATAGACCTGAAAATTTGCATTCGTATCAAGGACCTATGATAATACAATTATCTAATAACTTTATGCCATATGATCAGGGTCACCAGGATAATGATTTCTTATATTTACGCGAACATTACACATTGAATAAAACTATTTTTACGGATTTTATCGCGTTTAATTTTACTATTTTGATTCCCGACGTTTCGGATGCTTTACAGCAACCCATGGTCACGGGGGGACTGAGATGTTTGACGTCCTTCAGTTTTTTAATATTAATTTTTGGTTCGATCTACGCAGAATGAGCTTACAGTATCTTGAAGTCTTGCAGTGGTATGCTTGGGTTTGGATTTAATTTTGTTAATTATAGGATCCCAAGCAGATGGCAGCACCCATCCCTCTTCTCTATTGAAATTAGGATGTTTTTTAATTTCAATAGCCTCGCGTATCATCCTTGGTAGGAATCGGTGTTCTTTTGCGAGGATTTGTGGTCTATCAAATCTGAGGTAATGGCGGGGACGATCTTGAACATGTTCACAGACTGCAGATGGCCGGCTTCACTACTTCACTAGTGATAATACTTATACTTTTTGCATGTTGACTCTCAAACTCTCAAATACACACACACACACACACACACACACACACACACACACACATATATATATATATATATATATATATATATATATATATATATATACATATACATATATATGTAATATATATATATATATATATATATATATATATATACATAATATAAGATGTTGACATTTGACAAACGAAATTTTAATCTCTTACTTCGAAAAAACCCCGTGTAGTGGCGGGTAAGAATACCCACTACCCCATATCTTCCCGTGGGTGTCGTAAGAGGTGACAAAGGGAAACTGACACAGAAGATGGGCAGCAGCATCTTTGTGATAAAAGCAAAAAGCAATAAAAAACTGTGGTTGCCAACCCGCTCGCCAAGCGTGGCAACTATGGCAATATACCCCCCATGAGCAACGACACAAATAAACGGCCCCCAGTCCCCGGCGGCCCCGCTATTCCTGGCGCCATGATAACGGCGGGGCAGGGGGTGCTAAGAATCTCCTGTGGAGGTTCGGTTGCCACCTACGACGACTCAACCTGGCAACATATAACGCACGCACCCTGAGGACTGACGAGAAGATCCTAGAGCTGGAAGAAGAGATAGATAAGTTACGCTGGAATATAATAGGACTATCCGAGGTCCGAAGAGAGGGGGAGGATACGGTAATCCTCGAATCCGGCAACTTATTCTATCACCGGGAGGGCGACCATCTGTCCCAAGGAGGTGTCAGATTTATCGTACACAAGTCTCTCGTTAACAACGTTGTAAACATTGGGAGTGTGTCGACGAGGGTTGCGTACCTTATACTCAGAATCACCAAACGGTATTCGCTGAAGGTCATACAGGTTTATGCACCAACCTCGGCACACCCCGATGAGGAGGTGAAGGAAATGTATGAGGATATCTCTAGAGCCATGCATTCCTCCAAAACCCACTATACGGTGTTAATGGGAGACTTCAATGCAAAACTAGGCACGAGAGAGAACGGTGAGCTGAAAGTAGGGAAATTCGGAATAGGGCAACGGAACCCAAGTGGCAGCTGGCCGACTTTATGGAGAAAGAGGGACTCTTTATGATGAACTCTTTCTTCCAAAAGCGGCCCCACAGAAAGTGGACCTGGTCGAGCCCCGACGGTTCGACAAAAAATAAGATTGACTTCATTATGACGACCAGACGACAACTGTACAGTGATGTCTCAGTGATCGCGAGGGTGAAAACTGGCAGCGATCATCGAATAGTCAGAGGCACACTGAACCTAAACGTTAAGTTGGAGAGATCACGTCTAATGAAGTCAACGCTCCGTCCCCCTCGTGCTCTAATCCAAAGTCCCGAAAACTTTCAGCTCAAGTAACAAAACCGTTTTCAGTGCCTAGAAGATTTCAATGAAGTGCACTATATGAATGAGAAGCTTGTGGAAACTGTCCATGCGGTCGGAGCTAAGTTCTGTAAGACCCGTCGCAGAAGAACACAAAAACTCTCCGATCACACTCTTGATTTGACAGCATACAGGCAACTGAACAAACAGATCTCCAAATGCATGCGGCGGGACTTGCGCAACTTCAATACAGCTCGTATTGAAGAAGCGATCGAGCGGAACTAGGGCTCCAAAGTCTTTGCCAGAGATCTGTCTGCCAGAAAAAGCCAACTGTCGAAGCTGAAGACCGAATCTGGCAGCATCGTTTCCGGGACACCTGAGATTTTGAGTGAGATTGAGAGGTTCTATGGGCAGCTGTACACGTCATCGTTGGAGCCACACGCAAGTGTGAGTAACGATCCAAGAGCAAGTCTTATCCGACACTATTCCGATGATACCCCGGACGTCAGTCTGAGCGAGATTAGAATGGCTCTCCAGTACCTTAAATACGGCAAGGCCCCAGGCGAGGATGGAATTACAGCGGAGCTTCTGAAAGCGGGTGGAGAACCGGTACTTGAAGTCCTTCAGAAGCTCTTTAATTCCGTCCTCCATGGTGGCATTACACCAGAGGCGTGGAGCAGAAGTGCGGTGGTTTTTCTTCAAGAAAGGCGACAACGCTCTCTTGAAGAACTGCAGACCGATTTCCCTTCTGAGCCGCGTCTACGTGCTGTTTTCGAGAGTCATTACGAATCGTCTCGCATGCAGACTCGACGACTTCCAGCCTCCCGAACAAGCCGGTTTCCGAAAAAGCTTTAGCACCATAGACCACATACATACCCTTCGGAAAATTGTATAAAAGACCGAAGAGTACAATTTGCCACTTTGCCTTGCGTATGTGAACTATGAGAAAGCTTTTGATACCGTCGAAATTTGGGCGGTGCTGCAGTCCCTTCAGTGGTGCCAAGTGGACAGTCGGTATATCAAGCTGCTACTATGGCGATCCGAGTACAGAACCAGAGTGCGAAACCTATCCAACTGCAGAGAGGTGTAAGACAGTGTGACGTAATATCCCCGAAACTCTTCACCGCTGCATTGGAAGAGTTTTCAAGCTACTGGACTGGAAAGGATACGGTATTAACATCAATGGCGAGTACATCACTCACCTTCGATTTGCCGACGATATAGTCCTTATGGCAGAATCGCTGGAGGACCTAAGCACTATGCTCAATGACCTCAATAGTGTCTCCCAACGCATAGGTCTCAATATGAACATGGACAAAACAAAAATCATGTTTATTATTCATGTCACACCTATGCCGGTAGTTGTTTGGAGCACTAAGCTCGAAGCTGTTGACGAATATGTTTACCTGGGACAAATAGTCCGACTAGGTAAGAGCAACTTCGACCGAGAGGTCAATCGACGGATTCAACTCGGCTGGGCATTGTTCAGAAGATTACGACCCATTTTCTCGTCAGGCATACCTCAAAACTAAATTGTACAACCAGTGCGTGTTGCCAGTGATGACATATGGAACCGAGACGTGGTCCTTCACTGCTGGCCGTTTGAGGAAGCTCAAGGTCGCTCATGGGGCTATGCTCGGGGTTTCTCTGAGTGATAAACTTAGAAATGAGGATATCCGCAGTAGAACCAGAGTAACCGACATAACCCAAAGGATTAGTAAGCTGAAGTGGCAATGGGCCGGCCATATAGTTCGAAGAACCGACAACCGATGGGGAAGAAAGGTTCTCGAGTGGCAGCCTCGTACCGGCAGGCGAAGTGTAGGGCGTCCCCCCACTAGATGGAGTGACATTAAAACATTTTACATTAAAACATTTGTTATAGAATATTTAAAAAAAATACAGTGTTAACAGTATAGAAATAGGTCTAAAAGTAATCATTTTTACTACCGGATTTAAATAAAGGTATTATTTACTATGATACATTAAATCAGGAAACACACCAGATTCGATACTAGTATTAAAAATAGCAACTTGGGGTGCGATTGCATCTATTATAGACGCAAGTAGCTGAGGTAGCAACTACATATTTTCACTAAATCTGCAGTGCACCAATATCTATCGGGGGCCATTAGGTCTTTCTGGCCTATCCTCACCTCTTACCATATTAAATTTATTTTAATAGATACCGTCAAAATAATAACCTCCTCCTTTTTGAAGTTGATTAAATAAAACTTTTTACATGCATCATACAAAACATTCATATATACCTACCTAACATATTACATTTTTCCAATGAATTATAAAAGTTTAGCCTACTTTAAATAGTTCGTTAGTGTGGCCAATGTTTATGGCCCACTGTATCAACTTACCATCATGTGGATTGTGAGTTTGTTTGTCACCCTAAGATGTTTTACACTTTATATGTAACGCGATCCTGTCTAAGGCCACTTCAAAAATAAAGGAGATTCTCAATTCGAATGTATGTTTTTATTGTATGTTATTTTACGCGAATCTTCGTTAGTTGTAAGTCGATTTTAATGAATCTTTTTCATTGAATAATTTATACCTGCGACTGTCGAAGGAACACTTTAAAGAATAAATTCCACATCTAAGGGAGGAAAAATAAGGAATAGAGTTTTTTATGTAAATAATTAGACGACACTCAAGTTGTAACCTTGAGCTTGTAATATTCCTTAGTCTCCTCAAAGGGGTCAAATATTAATTTTTACAAATATTATTTTTAAAATTGGTAAAGCAATTATAACATTAACAATCTACATATTCACTTGCGCAGTCACGAAACTTACTATTCTGTAATCTAATAAAACTTTAAATGTTTTGTATTAAAGAACATTGTGATAATTGTAATATACACTGTGATCTTCAGCTACGTCGTTAATTAACTCCATGGCCAACAAAGTCCGCAAACTACTTAATGAGCCATTTAACAATCAATTGCCCGCAATATACCCGCCCGGATACGATTAACGTTTGATACTCCAGTGGATAAGTGTTTCCCTAACATACAATAAATAAATCTTTTTACTTAAATCTCGATTTTTTAAATGTCCTTGTACAATTTCTATTAATAAACAAATAATTAAAAAAAATCATCTAATGACTTCTTATATATGTATTAAAGCACACTGAATAAAACCACTTTTTACAGATTTTATCGTTACATTAACTTATTTTTTTAAATTATATTTTATAATTTTTTCAAAAACGTAAATTGTGTTAAAATTAGTTTTATCAAACAAACAATCATTTATTTAATTACTTTGTCATTACGAATAAGTTTATGCTGCTCCTAGCAGTAGCTTCATAGGCGGATACAAATACAGTCCTCAACCATCTGCATCGATAATCTGTACCTATAGCTATAGCGCTATTTGCCAACCTGGTAATGATCCTCTCATATCAAGAACAACATAATATAATATGTAAAGTAATAAGCAAGAGTTAATTATGTACAAATGAATTGAAAAGCATTAAAAATATTATCAGCCTGAAATAGAATGTCTCCGTTCAGAATTTTTATCACTTCAAAACTCCTTATAAAATATGTAAATTATGCCAAATAAATATGAATAAGCTCAGAATAAAATAAAAAGAACACATTCTGGCCAAGAATGATCATGTAAGGTCATGTAAACATAACGATAGCGTTTTGAACCCATAATATACGAGTAGGTACATCAAAGTGATTGTCAGCGCTCAAAACCAGATTCTACAGACAGTGTGTTAATAATATTATAAGCAGTAATAACTCATTAATCCTTCAACTAAATTCTTTAAGAGCACCACAACAAAGTAGATAACAATAAAAGTAAAAAAATATGTTTATAAATACATAGGCTAACATTTGGGCATATTAGTAAATACTATATAACAGATGACCACTTATTTCATGTCTGGAGCATCATTTAATCATATCATATTATGAATAAAAATGCACGCAGACACGGAGAACCAACCGCAGTTCAGCATACTTGAGACTAACTAGGAGAGTTCCGTGCAAGGGTCGGAAACCGGTAAAATTTTCAAAACGGTTTGGCTTGCAAGTACATGTGAACGAAATATTAAGGTTTCGTTCCAACGTAACCTTAATTTAACCGGTATTTTCAAATAAAGTTCCCATTGTGGTTAGTGTTCATTAACCGTTATTGAACACTATTTTTCGTTCTTTAGATTTAAGGCAAGGCGGGGATAGGGAATCCACCGACCCGCGCCGCCGCGCCACACGCCAGTGGCAGCGGCAGATAGCTACAAAATCACGTCGCACAGACAATTATATTACTTTTCTTAGTGTATAGGTATCGTGATTCAAAAAACCGGTTTATTTTGTTTACAGAACAAAATGAATTCCGGTTTTGTTCTGAACATAACGTTAACACAAAACCGTTATTAACCTTTATTAACCGTTATTTTTCAAACCGGTTCCGGGCCTTGGTTCCGTGAGATGAAGAAATCGCCTTCCAATCTCACTTTGCGATCTAAAGCTAGCATTTAATTTAGAATTTTGCCCTTATAGCCTCCATTAATCATTCTTGTTGGGAGAAATGGCATTGTAAACAAAAATATTTTATAAAAATATATTGAATATCTTAATAACTTAAATGTACACAAAGTTATTTCGTTTACATTGTCTTATATGCAGAGGTGGCCACAGGAAAATTAACAAAGGTATTATTCAAATGTAAAAAATTTCACCCGTACCTAGCGTCTAGTGCGATCAGTCCACTGTTTTCTTTCGATGTATTCCTTCACCATCAAGCATGTGGTAAAACAGCTCTTAAAATTGCAATTATCAATTTCATCGGTGCCGGCGGGAATCGAAACTGCGCGCACTGCTAAACTTAAGCCCCTGAGCTATTATACCACGGCTTTCGGCGTCAGTTTACTTATTTTTATACTTCCGACTTTTCGAGTGCACGTTCGGGTATTAAATTCTAAATTAAAGAAAAGCGTAGTAAATTTCATACTAGTATGTGTTTAACAGTGGACTTTTCATTAATTTAAATTGAAAGATAAACATTAAAAACATTTAACATTTTTGCGCTTTAAATTCACTACCGTTTCGATTCCCCGTACCTACTTTATCATTACGAAGATTTTTTTATTTTTATTTTATTGAATTTGACTGCAATACATATTTGACGCCTCTATATTTTAGGACAATGAAACTTTAACAACGAATCGGGTGTCATTAATTTCCTGGAAGCATTTGTGGTATTTTCACGACCTTGCCGATCCTAAATAATAAATCCTAATTTTACAAAACTTGTACTTTTTACATTTTTGCTGTTGTTTGTATTTGTTTTCTAAAGTGCCTGGAATTTTGGAATATTGGATAATTTTAAATACACAGATGGCATTTCTTTTCACTTGGATTATTACTTGAAATACGTTGAAACTCGAAACATAGGTGATCAAGTTTCTGCTGAATTATAGTGTACTTTTTCGCGAACTCCTTGATGATGACCGAGTGAGATTACACAAGAGGATTTCTTGATTGATCTAGTCAGAATACATCATTCCTTCAAAATATGTCGTTCAGTTTCACATCACTTTATAGAAGAACAGTTCTAAAAATAACTTTATACATATAGAAAAAAAATTTCAGCATCCGAAAATTCACCAAATAGAAAAAAAAAATTTCAGCATCCGAAAATTCACCAAATATCAAAAATATGGTAAACAATCACATTGCCATTTCAGCAGTGGAATTTCATAGGCAGTAAAAAAATGAATGAATATTGTTTACGTCATGCGTGGCCAACCAAACATTTACAAATAACTCACTTTAAATAAAACCTGAATATACTGTTAATTTGGAGTGTCTGTGCATGGATTGTTTTTCAGACTTGGTCGTATACTCGCATAAAAGATAAGTTATGGAACATAACCTTGGCGATTCAGCTTTGCTCGGCGTTAGAAAAAAATTATAATTTCAGAGATGAAATCTTTTTAGATAAACTTTCCAAATCACTAGTTGCTTCCGACAAACAAATTATAATATGAAAATAGATATTATTATATAAAGTGTAGGATAAAGTAAAGGCTGGTGTATAGTATAACAGTAATTATTATACCGTGCACAGATTGTCAAATTCTGAGAGACAAAAGATATTTTTATCCTAAACGCCCTAAGCGTATCTCTTTTTTTATTTCCAAAATAACATTTTTACCACAGGATAGATTACGCCTCGCTAAAAACACGTAAAACGTTATCCCATATAAAATACTACTTCTTTGTTAGTTTAGTATTATACTCGTAGCACATAATAAACAAAGACAAATATACATTCATTGAATAAATGTGAAAGCAAACAAGAAGTAAAAACTTTTGTACAGAATTTATACACTAAGATGTTAAATGTTGTCTGTTCCTGTAATTTAGTTTAAGTGTGCAATATTATTTGTAGTAAAAATAAAATGCTTGATGTATAAAAATGGCTTTTAAAAGTGTTCTTAAAAGTTTCCTAAATAAGAGAATAAAACATGATTAAATATGAACAACGCACGCACCCACGCACGTACGCATGCGCGCATGCACGCATACACGCAAGCAAGCACGCTCGCAAGCTACGCTACGTAGTACTATTATTTATTCTGTGGCTACGCTTAGGTCTTCTTGTTGCCAGTTTAAAAAGTAGAAGAGTTTGAGTGAAGCAGTTGCTGGAAAAACGGCAGCGGTACTCCATAATATATGTGTGGGAACTCTGCTCTTTCAACCACTTGCCGCAATGTTGCGCGATCGTCCCGGTGAGCGAGTTAATTTGACCCATATTAAATTAACGTGCATAACGAATAAAAAGCAACGTCTGAAGTCTACGTAGCAAAAAAGAAAATTAGTAAAACACAGCATCCCAGTTGTTTTTAAATAATAAACAGTTTTTGTACGGCGCGTTTTCGCCAATTAGACGTAAAAGTGGATGGAAACAAGAAGTGTTGGCGAACAATTAGAACACGCGGATATTGCAGTTTCCTGAGATATAGATTCCGAGTTGCAACGACGGCGAATTGCAATTTATTAAATTCGAGAACAATTGATTTTTCTCCTACCATAAAGACACACTAGATGGCACAGGATGTTAATAATGCTGTTAAGCATTAACCATAGTGCAAATAGTCGACCTATTATGGAAATGCTAATTTATATTGGTCGCAATGATGAAATTTGTCATACCATCCATACCATCTGGATGCTTGGCGGTCCAGTACTGCGATTTGCCATAAGTTTTCTTCCTCGCGCGACTTCTATATGGAACAACCTCTTGTATTAAAAAAATGACCTATTGTTAAATGAGTATGACTGCAATTCTATTGACTACAGGTTCATCTCCATTAGGAGCCAGGGAATTTACATTTAATTGTTA
Organism: Parnassius orleans; assembly: GCA_029286625.1. Taxonomy (NCBI): domain Eukaryota; kingdom Metazoa; phylum Arthropoda; class Insecta; order Lepidoptera; family Papilionidae; genus Parnassius; species Parnassius orleans. The sequence continues at coordinate 55,903 of JAGSMP010000305.1, read as the reverse complement.
AAAGTTATTGGTGAAACAAAGCATTATTATTATTGTAAAAAATTATTACTTGCTTCTAACATGTTGGTAGGTTTAGCTGAAAGCTGAAAAGCACAGCAGTGTTCATAGGTATAGATAATTAATGCTAGAAATATTTTAGAACAGCTTGTGCTAAACATTTCTAGCCAAATATTGGGAATATGTATCCTCCCAATGAACTTGACTCGGAAATTTTTATTTATTAGCTGTGCCCCGCGGTTTCACCCAAATATATCACGCGTCTGAGCTGCGCGACATGATATGACACTTATCATTCTATATATTCAAGCATTTTAGGTAGCAATGTATGGAAAAATTGGCAAAATTAATGGAGTACCTTTATCTATCGACATAATATGTACGTTATATAGCGAACTTAATTTTTTCCACTCTCCCTCCCCCTCCCGGGTGAATGTCACCCCCTAAGTGCGTGTCCCTAAGCGGGGATTATTCCACTTTTAAAGAAAACCGTATACGATACGTGATAAATAGGTACGAAACGATCCTTGATAAATTTGCTATCACTCTCTCAACAAAACTCTCACATACAAAAGCGATATCACTTATAATTTCCGCGTAATCGGCCATCATTTACGAATTTTATTTTACTTAAAATTTAGTTTTATCAAAAATTTCCCACTTTATCGCTAAGATATATGACTAATGTAAAGAATAGAATAATATGTTATTTTAAAATGAGGTACAATTTATTTCTAAAGTCTTTAATTTTTTCACGTTGCTATGCTATTTTGAAAATTAAATTGATGCAGCCATTCAGCGAAATACAAATACATATTTGTATTTTAGTTAAAAAATTGGCAAAATTAATGACATTTGTTTTTAATAAAACTAAACTTTAAGCAAAAAATCGATAAATGATAAAAAATGTTCATATTTCGTGGGAGATTGCAAGGAAGCTATAAGTGATATTGCTTTTGTATGTATAGGTTGATAGCAAATTAATCGAGGATCATTTAGTACCTACAAACTTTTCATGTATTGTGAACTGTTTTCTTTAAAGTAGGAAAAAAACCGCGATTTGGGACATTTTTCTGGGCGCGGGGGCGGTGAAGCTCCTCTGGGAGGGGGAGGATGAGTGGATAAAATTCTACTTCGCTCTATAAAATTCATATGCCTAGATAAAATTACTCTAATAATTTTGCCAATTCTTTAGCCGAAGCCTCGCTCTTTGAACCGATCACTGCTGACTTCTCTCGGTTCTCATCGGGCGGCTAGGATTTATGCTTCGTTCGCCCGACGAGCCGAGTGTTGAATTATCTCTTAAACTATGCGTCCAAATAACATGTTATAAAGAGCAATGTTTATTTTCATAAAATTGTCTTGATTATGAAGTAACTTTCGTTCGTGAGAATTAATATACCATGCCTAATAATAACGCTTATAATTTACTTTTAAATTTTCAATAATTTATTGTCACAAAATACCTTATTGTGGCACATGTATAAGTAATAGGCATACCGGGTGTTAGTGAAACGCTCCCGAAAACGAAGACAGACGATAGTACTAACGATACCTTTGATGATGGGTCAGAAAGAAAATCGATCCTGAGGAAAAAAAATCATCTTTTCACAACGCTTTATTAGCTTTATTCACGCTCCATCACGTTAGTACAGCTAAATGAAAAGATAATTTCATAAAAAAAATATATGAAAATACTTAAACATAAAACCAGCAGTGAAACTTAAAATAAAATCAGCTGACAATAGGGTTAATATTCTCGCGGACGCCGAACTCTTATCTAGCTTGCTACTAAACAATGCATTAGGTAAGTATTATATACTCACTCTACCCTTCCCTTTCACACACGCGCTGCCACTGCCCGGCTGACTCGTGTCGCCACGCGCTGTGCTGTGGAATTTACACATGTCAGCGTTGCCAACATGTGGGGAATTTTCCAAATTGCGGGGAATTTTAAGTTGGTTGGGAATTATATGGAGATTGGTATTATACGGGGAAAATGCGGGGATTTTGAATATCGATAGCCAAGTCAGAACCTTTTTTCAAGAAATCTAAATACTTATCTTAACATTTTGTTAGGTTACTTATGAATATCGAATGACTCTCTTTTTTAATTATCTTCATTCAATTTATCCACAACCACATTTAATTTTCGGATTTATTTCGGCAACTTTTGTGTATCATTTAATGCTTTTGATTTCTTTATTTTTTAATTTTAAAGAAAAAAAAATGTTAGATAAAAAGTAAATCTCATATAATTAGTTGAAAATTGTTTCATTTCTTAAAATAAAATTGAGGAGAATTTATGGGGAATCTGTTGAGGTTTTGTCCTTAAATTGGGGAATTTGACATGCATTTTCGGGGAATTTGACAAATTGGTATTGTCAACGCTGCCATGTTGCATCGAAATTTACCAATTAAGATTTGTTTGCAGGCGATATAAGAATTATAAACTGCAATTACTATAAAAGTTGCAAGTAATTTTTAATAGTTATGACGTACCTCTTTTTAAATTCAAAGTATTGGTCGGATTAAATACGGAAAGTCAATTAAATAAAGTAAAATAATTATTCTTTAGATTAATTCTCATAGATTGATTTTAACTATTAAATTATTTCTATTTTCTTGTAAAAATCAAAGATAACGATGAAATAGTATTTATAATTGTGTAAGTGAGTACTGAGTACCTAATTAGGTACGTTTATTAATTTCAATATCATTTTTTTAAGTAAAGAACTGCTTGTTGCGTCAGGGTACAATTAATTGTGTAATTGTATTTTAAAATATTAGAAATATAACTTCTAAATTCCAAATGAAGACTAGTCGTAGGGATAACTTAACTTATAAATAAAATAAACGTTGGCAATATCGTAACGGTTTAACGATCTGTGGAAATGATCAATGTGCTTACCGCAAGGACGTTACGATGCTCGAGGCATTTGTTTTGGCGGAATTGATTATTAATTTTAGTTTTTGAGACAGTTCCGTGTTGAATATCACGTGCGCGTGAGCGACAGTTCAATCGTTTTGTTTATTAAAGTCTTGTTGTTATTACTTGTTGTTATTATTCTTGTTGTTACGTTTTGTGTTTCTTGTTTTGTTTTAATAATGCCTTACGCGTAGGTACGTTTATAGTGCTCGTGAATACGGCAACATGTTAATGTGCCCTGGAGAATCTCATAAGTCCACGCAGGATTTAGATCGGTAAGCTGTTTCATACCTAATTTTTTTAAATAACTTAGTACTGAACTGATCTGAATAGGTACTTAATAAGTAGTAAGTATTACTTACTTAATAAGTACCTGTATAGTATCGCCATCTTTTTTTTTAGATAGAGTTGTGGCGGCGCTGTCGTCGCGCCACCTGCTACAGTGGTGACCCCGACGTGATATGAACACGCAACCAACAGCCTTCGGAAAACTACCTTCAAATCCTCGTCATCGTTCTCAAGTACCCCATTCATTCGCTCCCGAGCAAATATTCAGTCTTCACATCCTGCAAGCCATCTAGCTTTACAAAGGTTCTTCGCAGTACTATAATAATGCTTCCTATTCCTTCAAGCTACTCTCTGCGCTACAGTGTTCGGCACGGCTCTGAGCCTTACTGCTCGCCTCTGCTTCACGGCACTCTCGCAGATTACTTGCCTTCTTCTCGACTCACCGCAGACTACAAGGCAACACCCTGGCACTTGCACATTCGTCGACATCTAGACTGCACTATCGATCTCCGGTCTGAGCAGGGGGGTGATGTGGTGGCACTGTCGTCACGCCACACGCGAAATACATCGAAGCCTAAATCGCGCTATCAAAGTTCCGAATTAAAAACAGTATATATACAATAGCTCCGAACTACCACTCGGAGCGTTGGCCGCTCCCCGGGCAGAACACCTTGCCCGGCGGGAAATCTTCCCTTTTCCTTCCACCCGCCACAGTGGTGACCAACCGACGTGATATGATGATGTGGCGGCACTGTCGTCACGCCACAAGCGAAAATACATCGAAGCCTAAATCGCGCTACCAAAGTTCCGAAGCAAAAACAGTATATATAGAATAGCTCCGAACTACCACTCGGAGCGTTGGTCGCTCCCCGGGCAGAACACCTTGCCCGGCGGGAGATCTCCCCTTTTCCTTCCACCCACCACAGAGTAAAGATCTATATTTTTGTAGAAAATTGTACTTACATATTACTAACCGTTAGTAGGTAGGTAGTCCCAGAGATTAGACTGCTTAAACAAAAAAAACAAAAATAAAACTCTTCCGATTTATTATATTAGTGTAGATACTGGCAACAAGTAGGCCTTAGCCTAGCTATAGAATAAATAATGATACTGTGTGTGTGCGTGCATTACATAGATTATTCATATTTAATAATGTTTTATTCTCTTATATAAGAAACTTTTAATAACATTTTATTTTTACTAAAAGTAACATTGCCTACATAAATTAAATTTTAGGAACGGACAACATTTAACGTCTTAGTGTAGTATAAATTCTGTACAAAAGTTTTTACTTCTTGTTTGCTTTCACATTTATTAAATTAATGTATATTTATGTGCTTGTTTATTGCTAAACTAACAAAAAATTAGTATTTTATATGGGTTAAAGTTTTATGGGTTTTAGCCAGGCGTAAGCTATCTTGTGGTAAAAATGTTGTTTTCGAAATAGAAAAAGGGATACGCTTACGGCGTTTAGAATAAAAAAAATATCTTTTGTCTCTCATAATTTGACAATCTGTGCACAGTATGATAATTACTGTTATCCTATACCAGCCTTTACTTAATCCTACACTTTATATAATATGTACTTTTGTATTATAATTCGTTTCTCGGAAACAACTTTAGTGGTCTGGAAAGGTTATCCAAAATGTTTCATTTAATAAAACTGTTTTTACGGATTTTATGGCGTTTAATTTACTTATTTTAACTCCTGAGACGTTTCGGGTGCATTACAGCAACCCATGGTCACGGGAGCGACTGAGTTTTTGACTATTAATTTTTGGTTCGATCTACGCAGAATGAGCTTACAGTATCTAGAATTCTTGCAGTGGAATGCTTGGGTTTGGATTTAATTTGGTTAATTATAGGATTTCAAGCAGATAGCAGAACCCATTCACCTTCTCTATTGAAATTAGGATGTTTTTTAATTTCACTAGCCTCGCGTATCATTCTTGGTAGGAATCGGTGTTCTTTTGTGGTCTATCAAATCTGATGTAATGGCGGGGACGATCTTGAACATGTTCACAGACTGCAAACTTCCCAGAGCCTCGGTGCCTCACGTCAGCTATATTATCCGCCACGCGGAATTTAATAGATTTTTTCTTTGTCCTATGTAAGAGAGAACATATTCGCAATCAAGCTTGTACACTCCTGCATCTTGTAGACTAATCTTCTTCGGAGGCTTGATGTATGCTTTTAATAGAAGTTCGCTTCAAGATGTAGCCTACCTTGTCTGTGACTCCTCTGACATATGGTAGTACAACAGGCACACGCTTGACTGTGGTCGGCTTCACTCGGTCACTGTGACGTAGGCGCGGGACCCGAAGCTTATTGACTTGAAATACTTGCTCGACGTGCTGAAGCTCGGCGGCCAGATGTTTTCTGTCACAGATCCCTCGTGCTCTCTGAAACAAAGATTTTTCCACGGTAGCTAACTGTGATGGATGATGGTGCGATTCACCGTTTAAATATCGGTTGGTATGGGTATTTTTCTTATACACAGTGTGAACAACAGTGTTATCAGGATTTCGGATGACTAAAACTATCTAAAACTTCTGTGAACATGTTCAAGATCGTCCCCGTCACTACATCAGATGATAGACCACAAATTCTTGCAAAAGAACACCGATTCCTACCAAGGATGATACGCGAGGCTATTGAAATTAAAAAAAAACATCCTAGTTTCAATAGAAAAGTTTGATAGGTGCTGCCATCTGTTTGGGATCCTATAATTAACAAAATTAAATGCAAACTCAAGCATACCACTGCAAGACTTCAAGATACTGTAAGCTAATTCTGCGAATCAAAAATTAATATTTAAAAACTGAGGATGCCCGGGCTAACTATGACATTGAGACGACAAATATCTCAGTCCCCCCCGTGACTATGAGTTGCTGTTAAGCACCCGAAATGCCTCGGGAATTAAAATAAGTAAACTAAACGCGAGGAAATGCGTAAAAATAGTTTTATTCAAGGAATTGTGTTCGCGTAAATATAAGAAATCATTATGTAAACCAGTACGAACTGGTAATTGCAAATAAAATTCGCCGATTAGAAGATCTTAAATCAAAGCGCGCAAGATATATAACATCTTTAAATTTCTTGAAAAGATGCAGAAACCATAATCTCATTCCTACGTGTGTCAAAATATCAACCAAAAAGGACATTCGAAGAAGCGCTAAGATCTTAAATCAGGCAAGTAAAAAGTTGTTACGAACGGTTATTCAACAAAAACGGTTCGATCTACAATTCATAAATAATACCATAGACATTTTGTTCCGTAAGTTAAAGACAGTTTCAACGGTATTTGATTTTAATAATTGCATCAAACCTTAAGACAAACGCGAAAAATCTAAATATTATCCATGTTAACATAGAAACGAAACGCAACCGTTGACCACAGACGTAAACAATAAACAACGCATGGTCTATAATCTGTCAAAACAAACACTAGACGAACCTACAACAAAATATTGTCGAAGAGCCTGAATTTCGCAATTACACCGCAAAGAATCCCGTTCGAAGAAAGTTATCTGTAACGTTGAGGATTGTCTGTTAAAAAACAATGTGGGAAAGGAAGATTTAGAGGCCATGCGTCAAGACATATCGTCCTTGTTACGTCGAAGTTCAGCACCGAAACTAACCCTCCCCAAAGACGACATTAAAGCGTTGTACAAATTACGCAACAAACCAGAGCTCACGATTCTCCGTGCAGATAAAGAAAATGCTACAGTTGTAATGGATACGTCAGATTATAATTTTAAAATCCCACAACTTTTATCGGACGAAAGTACGTACAAAAAGGCCCTACAACTATTGTGCTTTAAACAACTAGCGATCTAATAAAGAATTACTCCGAAAAATTAAATCTAGACGTAAATTCGATAATACCCCCGTGTACTAAACCACCGAGGTTGTATAGGTTACCGAAAATACACAAACCAAACGCTCCACTACGTCCCATAGTGAGCCAGATCGCTTCACCAACTTATAAGTTGGCTCAACACTTGGCGAAAATTCTATCACCGCTGAGAGGACAAACCAGAGCACACACAAAGAATTCGTACCATTTTGTTAGTGAAATAAAAGACCTACATCTCGCTGACAATGAAACTATGGTCAGTTTTGATGTTGAGTCATTATTTGCATACTTACCTATTAAAGACTGCATCTCAATTGTAACCAGGAAGCTAGAAGAATACAACATGCCTACAGAATATGCAGTATTACACAAACACTGCCTTACATCTGGCTATCTATTGTGGAAGGAGGAGTTCTACAAGCAAGTAGATGGTGTGGCGATGGGCTCACCTGTTTCTCCCATAGTTGCCGACAAATTCATGGAGGACTTTGAAGAGAAAGCCCTTCTTACTGCTCCTGTAAAGTCCAAGATTCTACAAGCGGTACGTAGACGACACTTTCACAATTTTACCATCTGACAAAGTAACTGCATTTTTACAGCACCTCAATTCCATAAACTCTAAAATACAATTCACAATGGAGTTAGAGGCAAACAATTCTTTAGCTTTCCTAGATGTTTTAGTCATCCGAAATCCTGACAACACTATTAGTCACATTGTGTATAGGAAAAATACCCATACCAACCGATATTTAAATGGTGAATCGCACCATCATCCATCACAGTTAGTTACCGTGGGAAAATCTTTGTATCAGGGAGCACGAGGGATCTGTGACAGAAAACATCTGGCCGCCGAGCTTCAGCACGTCGAGCAAGTATTGCAAGACAACGAGCTTCGGGTCCCCCGCCTACGTCACAGTGACCGAGTGAAGCCGGCCACAGTCGAGCGTGTGTCTGCTGTACTATCCTATATCAGAGGAGTCAGAGACAAGGTAGGCTACATCTTGAAACGAACTTCTGTTAAAACATACTTCAAGCCGCCGAAGAAGATTAGTCACTTTTTATCATCCGTCAAGTGTAATATCACTCTACAAGATGCAGCAGTATACAAGCTTGATTGCGAATGTGGTCTCCCTTACATAGGACAAACAAAAAGATCTATTACAAACCAACGTAAGGGAACATATAGCTGAAGTGAGACACCGACGCCCTGGGAAGTCTGCAGTCTGTAAACATGTTCAAGATCGTCCCCGCCATTACATCAGATTTGATAGACCACAAATCATCGCAAAAGAACACCGATTCCTACCAAGAATGATACGCGAGGCTACTGAAATTAAAAAATCATCCTAATTTCAACAGAGAAGACAGATGGGTGCTGCTATCTGCTTGAGATCCTATAATTAACAAAATTAAATCCAAACCCAAGCACACCACTGCAAGACTTCAAGATACTGTAAGCTTATTCGGCGTAGATCGAACCAAAAATTAATATTCAAAAACTGAAGGTAGCCGGGCTAACTATGACATCGGGACGTCAAACATCTCAGTTCCCCCCGTGACCATGGGTTGCTGTAAAGCACCCGAAACGTCTCGGGAATTAAAATAAGTAAATTATACGCGATAGAATCCGTAAAAATAGTTTTATTCAATGTATTGTGTTCGCGTAAATATAAGAAATCATTATAAAAAGGTTTCATCTCTGAAATTATATTTTTTTTCCAACGCCGAGCAAAGCTCTGTCGCTTATGTTCTATAACTTATCTTTTATGCGAGTATGCGAACATGTCTGAAAAACGATCCATGCACAGACACTCTGGTCTAAACGTGTAAGGGCCACGCTGCAGCTATATTATGGTTGCTTCATGAATGCGTCGGCTCGACCAGGGAAGGAACACGCTCTCATAGAATACTTGCGTAAAATAGCAGCTTGATGATGTTGTGTTTCATATTGTGAATGTAGAGAACCGGAGACCCTTTGTACTGGAAATGAGTCATTCCATTTTAGTACTCAGGGGTGACAACGCATCTGCATTTTGATTTTTAATGAAGGATAAATGTAGATGTCTATTGACCACAGTATCCATTTACCATCAGGAGGACTGTGTGCTCGTTTGTCACCCATATTCTATAAAAAGGAAACACTCCAAATCAACAATATTTTCAGGTTTTTATTTAAAGTGAGTTATTAGTAATGTTTGATTGGTCACGCATGACGTAAACAACATTCATTCATTTCTTTACTGCCTATCGAAATTCCACTGTTGAAATAGCAATGTGTTTGTTTACGAATTTGTGAATTTTCAGATGCTGAAATTTTTTGGTGTCATTTTAAGAACTGTTCTACTAGAAAGTGATGTGAAACTGAACGACAGATTTTGAGAGAGTGATGTATTCTGACTAGATCAATCGAGACAGCCACTGGTGTAATCTCAATTAGTCATTAGCAAGGAGTTCACGTTAAAAAAACACTATCATTTAGCAGAAAGTTAAAATACTGCAAAACGCTATCTTGAACATGACATGGCATTGCTAATTTATCTATGTTTCGGGTTTCAACGTATTTCAAGTAATTCCCCAAGTGAAAAGTTATTTGGAATTTCGGATTTTGGGTTAAAATAAAAAATACCCATATTTCCAAAATTTCAGGCACATTAGAAAGCAGATGCAAACAACAGCAAAAAGTGTAAACATACAAGTAAGTTTCTGTTAAATTAGAATTCTTGCTTTGTTGGTAAGCTACGTATACAAAAATCTTTAAAATATGTAAGTAGGTGTAACATTATCGTAGCTTTATTGCCCCATACGATATATAACGTAGCCTTAACAAAACAAACGACCATTGTAACTTATAACGATACTGGTCCGTGTTCTGTTGTGAAGCGAAATAAAACGTCCGAGTGATATGTAAGGGCCCATACGTCTTTATTTGAATGACCATTTATTTAGGATTGGCAAGGTCGTGAAAATACCACAAATGCTTCCAGGAAATTAATGACACCCGATTGGTTGTTAAGGTTTCGTTTTCCTAAAACATAAATATTAAAAAATAAATATTAAAATTCTTCGTAATGATAAAGTAGGTACGGGAAATCGAAGCGGAAGTGAATTTAAAGTGCAAAAGTATAAAATGTTTTTAGTTTTTATCTTTCAATTTAAATGAATGAAAAGTCCACTGTTAAACACATACACATATTTAGTATGAAATATACTATGCTTTTCTATAATGCACAATTTCATACCCCTACCTCGAACGTGCACTCGAAACGTTGGAAGTACGAGTATAAAAAAATAAGTAAACTGACGCCGAAAGCCATAGCCTAAATTTAGCAGTTCGCAAGCAATTTTGTTTCGATTCCTGCTTTTGCTATTAAAAACAAACTTAGGGAAAAAACAGTTTTAAACATTTAAGAAATTTTGGTTACCACTAAAAGATTTAGAATTGGACAAAGTATATAAGCTAGAAATCAGTAACATTTATTCTTATGCAGTAAGTATTGCAGATTACAGCGATAGCTTATAACGCGACAGCGCGAATATATCTCGAGAGAATGTCGTCGAGACTCGGAATTAATTCGAATCAGTGGTTTTAGAAGAAGAATACATTCATTTTGTGGTGACTCCATCCAGCGAAGAGCACTGAAATCGTTGACTTAAAAGAATTGTTTGGGTTGATTCCAGCCCCCAAGTGAATGTCAAATTCATACAACAACAATAACACATCATTATCATTACAGCCCTTCACAAGTCCACTGCTGAACATAGGCCTCCCCGAAAGAATGCCACAAAGCACAGTCCTGAGCCACCTGCATCCATCAACTTCCGGCATGTCTTACCAGGTCGTCACTTCATCTGGTGGGGGGTTGTCTGTTCTTCGAGCTATATGGCTGGCCTATTGCCACTAGCTTACTAATCCGTTGATATATCTCGGTTAATTTAGTTCTACTGCGGATATCCTCATTTCTACGTTTATCACGCAGAGAAACCCTGAGCATAACCCTCTTCATAGCTTGCCGAGCGACCTTGAGCTTTCTCATACGGCCAGGAGTGAAGAACCAAGTCTCAGATCCATAAGTCATCACTGGCAATACGCACTGGTTGTACAATCTTGTTTTCAAGTTTTGAGGTATACCATACCTGACGAGAAGATTTGTCGTAATCTCCCGAACACTGCCCAGTCGAGTTTAATTCGTCGATTGACTTTGAAGTTGGAGTTGGACTTAAAATTTTTCTGTAAGGGATTTCATTGGAACTTGGTTATATTATATTGCTCTTATGGCTCTTTTCTACAAAACAAAATAGTTTCAATGTCAGTCGAATTACCAAGATTCCATATTATGACATTATGATATGGAAATAACTAAAATAAACTAATCTAGCTGCTTTAACATATATAAGACCTCTAATATTTTTTACAGCATATGCTGCAGTACTAAGTTTGTTATCTAGTTTAGATATATGAGGGCCACATTGAAGCCTCATCATCCATCCACTACAACCTATAAAAGTCCACTGCTGAACGTAGGTGGATGCTGTAGCCCATAGACATTTATATGTATCCTCAATTAAGAATCAAAATGCAGATGCATTGTCACCTCTGAGGAAGAATCTCTAGTAAGAAGGGACTCCGGATCTCTACACTCACCACACGGAACACAGCAGCATTAAGCTGCTATTTTACGTTGGTACTCTGTGAGAGCAGAGTCTTACCCTGGTCGATTCAACCCATTCGTGCTACAACCATAAAATAGCTGCAGCGTGGCTCTACCGTGTAAATGATGATGGTTTACCGATGGGTCGAAAATGGGCCTCGACGTAGTGTTTGGAATGTATGAAGAAATATCACATTTTAATAGCAATTTGCAAGATCTCACAGTACAAGTAGAGTAAAAATATTAGGTGTATACACTAGATAGATTGATAACCTGGTAAGATATGCAGGGATTCGATAAAAACAAGTTAAGCATTTTGGGAAGAGCTACTTAAAACGAGAGACACAGTACATTTTTATTGAATGCGACCCTCTAAAGCACAAATGTAGCGACCAGATACCGTAGATTCTACTTCACCTGAGGATGCCTCGTTTAGAGGCGAAATACTGCTGTGTCTTTCCTAGTGTAGTGGTGTTGGGATTAGTTGTGCTGAGATTAGTGGTGACGGGGATAGGGCACGCAATTGAGGGAGGGCGGGAGGTGCTCCTCAAATAAGGTAAAACACATCATTTTATTTTATTACATAGATTTTTTATATAATGGATTTCCGCAAAGTAACACCTGATTCTATTAATAATGACAACTTACGAACTAAGTTACCTACTTGCAAATTTTCAGATTTCTAAACTTAGCAGTGTGGTATTTACAATAACAATTGTCTGTTACTTCTTCTTCTGTTAAAAGTAAGTTTCTTCTTTTAAATACGGAATGACACAAGGAAACTGACTTTTACGAAACTAGGAAGTTTTTAGGGAACAGTACTGAAATTGGAAAAAAATGAAACCCTTATAGCATCACTTTGCTGTCGATCTGTTCGTGTGTCAAGGCTCTTTTTCTCAGGAACGGTTTGAGGTATCAAATTGAAATAAATATCAAATACTAAGGTCTACGGTCCCAGTTGACCTAGAATCATGAAATGTGGCATATGTATTATGTACCCCCATTTGTCGGTCACGTTCGTTAGCAGAGTTCACCAAGTGCAGGTGACTTTGGCATTTGGAGAAATTATTACATCCCCATATTATACCGATTGACTAATTACGTACAATTTATCTTTAAGACGTACGATTTATCTTTAAAGATTCGACTATAATATGTGAAAAAGTGTTAATTTAACTAAGATATTACAAAGAAAGCAGCGTCCGATATCTTGATAGCAATCAAATGAAACATATTGATATCTTTCTATAAAAATTCGTGGCTTGTTGATTATAGGGCGTAGTATATTTCCGGTCACGCAATTACTTGCGAAATAATTTCTTAACAGTCATTTCTCCTAATTCCTACACGGAAGATCATATTTCAAGTAGTTTTTTTTTTATAGGAGAAGGATGACAAACGAGCACACAGTCTACCTGATGGTAAGTGATTGCTGTGGCCCATAGACATATACATCTATCCTCGATTACGAATCAAAATGCAGATGCGTTGGCACCCGTGAGGACTAAGATAGTATGCCTCGTTTCCAGTAAAAAGGGTCTCCGGTTCTCTACACTCACCATACGAAACACGCTGGTATTATGTGAGAGCGTGGTCCTTCCCGGTCGAGCCGACCCATTCGTGCTACAAATATACCAGTAATATAGCTGCAGTATGGCTCTACCACGTGCGTACGACGACCTGAAGGAGTGCCGATAAATGACTAATAGAACGACAAGACATTTAGGAGGAAGGCTTTTATAAACAAAGATATATTTGCGGGTATTTAGCAGGTTATGTATTTAATTTAAAAGAAATTGCAATAATTTACTTGTTGTTTTTCACGCAAATTTCAGCTTCTTTTGCATTTTTACATATGTAATAATTTATTTACAGTTTTTAAACAATTATCCAACATACCGTCTTAATTAAACATAGCATTAAATGTGTATTTCTAAAAAGGTCGAAATACAAACATTTCTGGTTGGAATTTTATAATAATATTGATACAGAAATGGTCGGGTTAAAAAGTAGAAAAAGAAAGAATATATGAGTTCGGTCAATGTTTGAATAATTCATGTGTAGGTATTGCCGCTATCTCATTCTACCATTACTTGTAGTTGTTGTTATTAAGTCATGAGAAAGGATATCTCCATATAATATTTTGTTAATAATTTTGTATTAACAAGATGTTTATATATATACGTATTATATACGTGGCAGTAGATTACAGGAACTTTGTATATACAAATTAAAAAATTGCGCAACAACAAAACGACGAGCCAAATTCGCACAGATTGTTTTGCAAAATATTTGCAATGCAAACGTTGCAATGGCTGCTACTCGAGATGCTGTCTTTGAAATACTTAAACATCTTCCATATTTAACAGACCTTGCACTTAGTGATTTATACCTATCGAAATATTATTGAAGGAATATGTAAGATACATTTTGAATTAAACTATTTTTACGGATTATATCGCGTTTAATTAACTTTTTTATTAATTCCCGACGTTTCGGGTGCTTTACAGCACCCATGGTCACGGGGGACTGAGGTGATTAACGTCCCGATGTCAGAGTTAATCCGGAGTACCTTTAGCTTTTTAATTATTAATTTTGATCTGATCTACGCAGAATGAAATAACTGTGTCTTGAAGTCTTGCATTGGTATGCTTGGGTTTAGTTTTAATTTTATTAATTATAGGATCCCAAGCAGGTGGTAGTACCCAGCCCCCTCTCTATTGAAATTAGGATGTTTTTTAATTTCAATAGCCTCACGTATCATCCTTGGCAGGAATCGATGTTCTTTCACGAGAATCTGTGGTTTATCAAATCTAATGTAATGGCGGGGGCCTACTAGGATATGATCACAAACTGCAGACTTCCCGGAACGTTGGTGCTTCACGTCAGCTATGTGTTCTTTTACGCGGGTTTGAATAGATCGTTTTGTTTGCCCTATATATGAGAGACCACATTCACAATCAAGCTTGTACACTCCTGCATCTTGTAGAGGAATATTGCACTTGACGGATGGTAAGAACTGACTAATCTTCTTCGGCAGCTTGAAGAATGTTCTAATATAAGCTCGCTTCAAGATGTAGCCAATCTTGTCTGTGACACCTCTGACATATGGTAGTACAGCAGGCACACGCTCGACTGTGGCCGGCTTCACTCGGTCACTGTGACGTAGGCGTGGGACCCGAAGCTTGTTGTCGTGCAGAACCTGCTTAACATTATTAAAGTTGAAGCACTATTAGATGCTTAGGATGAACAGTTCTTTGAAAAGGACATTCCAAGTTTCTTACACTAAAAATAAGGCCGTAAAATAAAACAAAATTTAATAAAAGTGACACGTAATAAACGTATTTAGACTTTTTATTGAGCGCAACCTAGTATATAGATTCTAAATTGTAATACACAAACGAAAGGTGATGGGCAGCAGTATCACCATCAGGAGAATTGCTTCTCCAGCTTACTGACCATGAGTATGAGCAAATTATTCAAGGATGTTTGCATTTAGCTCATATGGAGCAGTAAATTTATAAAAGGATTTATAAAAGTAAAATAATTACATATTAATACATGGAAATTAAAAAGGTTAAGGTAACAGCATAAATGGAACTAATGCGACATTTTTAAGATAAGGATTTAATGCACTGAATTTTCACACAAATGTGAATTGAAGCGAAAGCATACGAGCGAGATAGAAGTTGATGTGCTATATTTACCATACAAAATTGTACATTAAAATTACGTGTTTTTTATCCATCGAAAATCCTGATGGATTCCTGCGGGGGCTACGGCTACCCTTACTGGCGAAATCTGCATGGTGGTTGGTAATCACTTTCAGCTCAATCGAGAGGTCCGGGTCCGCTAGAAGGTTACATAATATGTTAAGTTTACATATTGATATTTTATATGGCACATGCCTGTAATTTTATATATATGCTAGCTTATGTGTTATTTTACCCGCGTCCAAGTTGTAAAATCTAGGCAGTCATATCATGACCAATGCTAATTATGAGATCGCATAATACGGAGAGCTCAAGCTATCACGTGGAAATTTTCTCATATTTCAGAATAATAATGATGGCAGATTTTAATTAAGACTTAATCCTTTCAAATAGTGAAAACTGCTCTGACGATGTTTCTCTTCATACTCCCGTGCATTCATTTTTCTTCATCAATAGATCATTTTCTGTTACAGCTGTATGGTTGTGGAACTCCTTGCTTATACATATTCACCGTGCTCACTGGACTTGAAGCTGGGCTTGCGTACATTCCACCTATTCCGATGATACAGATAGACCTAAAAATAAGTTTCAGGGACAAACGTTCCCGCTGGTGGACATCGACGTGAGAAAAGAGTGCTTTTCTCAAGAGCAATTTTATTTTGGTGTATCTCGAGTGGGATCTTCAGCACTTACCACTGCAAATGTAGTATACAGAGAAGCTTTGAGGTAATTTAAGATTTTATAATCCATGCTAAGTATGTATGTATCATAGTTTTTTTTATTATTATAGATAGACTTGCGTTTGACCACTATCTCGCCTGATGGTAAGTGATGATGGAGCACACTTGCCTAGAAGTAAGCTATTCGTTAATGACTTAAAGAATTCCACTTCTTAGCTGTACATACAATGAAAGTGTTCCCAAAACATATGACTCAAAACTTCGGACTCGATTAGGGATAGAGTAGCTTTTTAATGGTAAAAGAATACGAATATTTAGAATCGGCATTTGTCCACGCGAACTAAGTTGCGGGTGGGTCGGCTAGTTTAGATTATATAGGTTTGTATATACATCCCACTATATACATCCTTCTGCTCATTTTTGAAAGGATTATGGAAAATAGTTCACCGGGTTGCTTCAGTGCATGATGGCTGACTTTATATGTATTCATCGCAAGTGCCGTGCGGGGTGCATTCATTTTAAATCATTCTATGAGTCCGAATAAGTACCGTGATTCTGCTAGTTGTAGTAATTCTTCTAGTACAAACAAAGAAAGTCGTATTGCGGAGAGGTTGTCATGTTGGACCGTATTACGGTTCGTTCGAACTGTTGACCGTGTAATACCGGTCCACTACCCCATATCATCCCGTGGGTGTCATAAGATACTAGAGGGTAGTAAATTCCACCATCAGACTGCATTGAAAGAAAAGAGTGAGAAAATATATTGTTATTGAAGTATGGAAATTTAGACAGTGTTTTATTATGGGACCTGCATGGTATATCTAGAGAATGAATAAGTGTGAAACTATTTCTCAATATGACCGAATAGAAAGATGATGTATAATATTGAAAAGAAGAAAAAGGATTTGATAATTCTGCGAAGGCGGATTGGGCACTGAAGCTACTAACGATAAATAGAGACATGATCTAACATCTTTTAAGCCAAAAATGAATCGAATATATAAATTTTAACGTTAAACATAAGAGTCACCTAAAACTAGCTTAAGTCAGTAAATATTAGTAAACAATGGCAGAAAACTTTGAAGATGTTTCAGGGAATGAAACGCACTATTTTACCTAAAAACACCTTCGTAAAATAAGGTACACAGGTTCTTATTACAAAAAATTGTAAATTGTGAAGAACATAGACTAATAAACATCATAATAATTCTTTGAATCGTTTTTTTTCTTTATTTGCACGTAAGTAAATGTAGCATGATATCGACGGGGAAGTGCTAACAACTCCTAACTTATAAAAACCAAATTTTACAGGAGGCGAAAAAAACCGTTTTTTATTTTTCCTAGAAGTTTAAGAAAAAATTTGTAAATGGCAATTTTATACTTAAACGGACCCGCTTGTAAGGTAATAATCAAAATTTGTTTGGAATAAGTATTTAGCGAGATAATGTAAGATAGGAGGTTTCATCAAGCTGGTGTGGCTGAAAATTTGAAGATAGGAGTAATTTCCATACTTCAAAAAAGTAACAGAAATCATTGAAAATTATTATTTCTCGTTGAAGTTTTCAATCATATTCGGCGATAATATAACAAAGGAATCTAAAAATTACTAAAAATTGACCAAATATTCAAAATATGCAATTTTTTTTGCCTTTCTATATAACCATCATCATCACCATATCGGTTAAGATAGGAGGTATTTTCAAAATGAAACACTGTTATAATTCTGAGAAATCAATGTTTATTCATTGCAATTTTTATGTATAGGGTTTGAAATTATAATTCTTTAACCCCACAAGTGTCATGACACCCGCAGCGGGTTGACAGAGCATGCACGCCCGTGTGTACGCCGACCCCGTGTGTCCATTTTTAATTAAATACGCCTTGTCTTTAGTCCATGTTGTTCAAAGATAAAACGCTGTTTTAATCTTTCAACAACATAGATTAAAGACAAGGGCATAAGGTTACGTTTTGAAATATAAATAAAAAGATCCTACAAAAAATGACAAAGATAATACTTAAATTAGAACAGTCCCACTTCTAAAACTAAATCAACGAGAACAAAATTGAATGCTTTAGGTCACCATTCTAAATTGAGAAAGCGGCATAAAGATAAAAAAAATTTCAAAGAAAATAAAGTATAGCTCACATTATATTATGCATTTAGGAATTCCCATGATCATATGATATACATTGTTGAACCACGCTGCATCTATATTATGGTTGCAGCACGAATGGATCGGCTCGACCGGGGTAGAACCACGCTCTCACAGAGTAACAGCGTAAAATAGCAGCTTAAGGCTGCTGTATGATGAGTTTTGTTTTTATAGGAGAGGGGGCAAACGAGCATGCGACTCACCTAATGGTAAGTGACTACCGCCGCCCATGAACAACTGCAACGCCAGGGGAACCAGAATTGCAGATGTGTTGCCGGCCTTTTAAAAAGGAGTAGGCTCTTTTCTTGAAGGTCCCTAAGTCGTATCGGTCCGGAAAAATCGCTGGTGGTAATCGATTCCACAAGGAAGTTGTGCCAGGAAGAAAACTTCTTCTAAATCGCACAGTGGTGGACCGCCAATCATCCAGATGATGTGGATGGTAAAGGGAGTTCTGTCGCGATGTGCGTTCGTGAATTTTGGCGACTGGGATTAATCCGAACAATTCCTCAGAGCAATCCCCGTGGTAAATGCGAAAGAAAATGTAAAGGGATGCAACATCTCTTCGCAGCGCCAATGAATCGAGCCGATCGGAAAGGACTCGGTCGTCGACGATTCGAGACGCTCTGCACTGGATACGGTCAAGTGGAAGGAGCTGGCACTGGGGAGCGCCAGCCCAGAGATGGGAACAGTATTCCATGTGAGGCCGAACCTGCGCCTTGTAAAGTTTCAGGCGTTGTGCCGGCATGAAATACTGTCCCGCTCCGTGTATTGGAAGAGAAGGCCAATTTGGCCTTCTCTTCCAAGTGACCACGAAACTGCACGTCACTCGATATGTCGACGCCGAGGATTCCGATACTGGCTGAGGCAACAAGGGGAGTGCCTTAAAACTGAGGAGATACGACAAAGGGGTTCTTTTTAGCCGTAAACTTGTGTCTTCTGAGGATTAAGCTTGACTAGATTTAGTCGCCCTCAATCCGAGACTTTGTTCAGCAAAGACTCGACTTCAGTAACAAATTTGTTCCGGTACTCGGCGACGTTTTCCCGAGAAATATTGGCACGGCCGGTGTTTAGAGCATCACCAATGCTGTCATCCGCATAGCAATGAATGTTACCGGTTTGCAACATATCATTGATATGCAGAAGAAACAGCGGACAGCCGGAGACCCTTTTTACTATATCGCATATAGCATGGAGATAGGAGATATTAGCTCAAAGTTTTATTTGAAATGAAGTTACGAGATGTTTCCATTAGTAAGTTCGAATATATTTCCTGCCAAAATTAATCAGGTTGTGATGGACCTTAATATAGGAGATATTTCTTTGGTGCCTAGCTACGTCACTTTTGCGAATTTCAACTTAATTCATATATCAGTAGACGTGCAATTCATTCTCTATCGAATTGCATTCATAAGTCGTTTTCGTAAAAAATTGTAAGTTAGGAGTTGTAAGCACTTCCCCTTTGATATGGGTTTTTTCAAGTAAGGTCACCCTGTTTAGCAAGCGGAATAATCTCGGTAGTCGACGGCTCGTATCTTTGAAACTGCTTCCCGTGGCCGCGTCGGCCTGCGAATTTATATAAAAAAATATATACACTAAATTAACTTAGTGAATAATAGCAATAGCTTAAACAAAACCATTAGTGTTGAATAATTCTGATGTATTATCTGTATTTATACATAAAGAAAGAATATTTTATAAAATATACAAAAGCATACATGTTAATTTAAGCGGTAGACGTAATATAGCAATAGAACTAAGGGACGCGCGATTCCGGCACATTAGGACGACGTCTGCAGTCAACGGCCCGTTATCACGAGTCCACAATGCTTTTGCCGATTTTGCTGAACTTAACCTCGCATTATAATTGGTACAGAATTTAATACAGCATTAGACATTTTATTCAATATAAAAGCAAGTAATATGTTAAATATCTTTTCTGGTTTTTTGAAATCTTATCAATATAAACTTATGTAACTTTAATACGGTAAGAGAAAATTAGATATTTTTCTCAATAAATTGTAACTCGCACAAAGAACTCAACATATTTACATTTTGAAGACTTTATTATATTACCATACATCGTTACAGTCTGTTAAAGTTCTCTGCTGAACATAGGCCTCCCCCATAGGTTACCTCATAGGGGGATATTTGCCATATTTGCCAGGCTTGGCAAGCGGGTTGGTAGCCACATTTTATTTTTATTTTTATTAGGAAGTTTTTATTGTTATTAGGAAGACGCTGCTGCACATCTCCTGATTTGTTTCCTTCTGTCGCCTCTTACGACACGCACGGGATGATATGGGGTAGTGGATATTCTTACACCGCCACTACACAGTAAATTAGCATTAGCATTAGTTAAATTAGATTAGCATACACAATGTATACAGTATCTTAAATAAATTAAATTAAAAAATAAATAAAGCAAATCGTAAGATAAAAGCAAAATACAGTTTCTATTAACTTGAGTGCATTCAAATGTTAGGAACTTCGCAATGCGTTATTCATTCAGTTATCATTCACGTTGTCCCTGACGCTGATCTATTTGCGGATGTGGATAAATTTGCTGTAGAATAAAATACCGACACAAATTGTGTGTTGCTTATATTAGTTTCTTTAAATGCTTTAAGAATATTTAAAATTTTATGTGTTTATTGGCTGAATACGTTTTGAGGAAAGTTTTGCTTTCTGTATGTCCCTATCTCACAGATTCTGTTTATATCACATTTCAATGTTTCTTAATCATATTGTTTCCTCAACTTTTATAATTGTTTTCTATTCCTTTTATTTCAGTTGATTGGAAGAGTGAAAGATAAAAAGCTTTCTCAAAATTATTTACTACGTTAGTCACAAGTATTCATTCATACCAAGTAGTAGTAAAGTAGTAAGTGCCACTTTATAAATATTAAGTGGAAGAAACGTGATAAGTAGGTACTTTTTAAAATATTTTTATTCATAATATACATATTTTTAATAATGTCGAAAAATGGGTTCTGCCGTCATCTTTTGATATTTCATTGTTTTGTTTTAAAACTTTGTGTTAATGAAGCTATAATGAAGAATTGAAGTTTTTGTTTTGAAATTATAAAATTTTTTGAATTATAAATATATCATCTGATGAATATGATGTACGGGGAAGCAAAACTGTGAAGATGATGATGATAATATTGTTGTAAGGTTTATAAGGTGTATATTATGTAAGTTATAAATCTAATACCAAATGAGTAAAAAAGAGATAAAACAAAATTATTTTTGTATTTCATTTGATAGATATTCGTTTTTCAGACCTACAATACGATATCATAGTACCATTTCTTGATTTTACCTTTTCGTCCATTTTTTTATAAGAAACAGAATTTTACGTAAAAGGAACAAAAATATCGACGATAAAACTTGCGAACTAAAGCGTTCAATAGAAAAATAAAATAAAATAAATTTAAGAAAAAGTGACAATTGAATTAGATAAATCTGAGTAGCTTGTAAAAGTGTGGTTGTAGCGGTCCCTTACATTAAGTTAATATATACTACCAAAGGTCCTGAATAATTCATAATTCTTATTGAGCACCAACTTTCTTTTTGCGATATTGCTTTTGTAGTGCAATCATTATTTTTTATGTAGAGGTTATTTATTTGACGATAATGTGGCTTGGTAACAGTAATAGCCCACTATACTGACTCTGGATTTCAAACGAAGTTGTTGTCTTGTCAGTATTTGGTCATAAACCACAAAAAGATAAGTCACATTTTTGTGAAGGTTTTCCCTTAACATCATTTGGCTAGGATGGTTCCGTTAAGCTTCTTCTTCTCTCTCAATTTCTAATGATATGGGCCTTTCGCATAGTAGTAAGGAGTTGCCGTAATCGCCACATTCGGCTAGTGGATTTACGATTAAAATTAAAATAATAAAATAAAATAATTTATTAAAAACCCTTTTGTATATTATTATGTTATCAAGCGTAGAATTAAATGATTCAAATAAAGTGTACTTCTTACAATGATTGAAGTCAAGGAAATTATTTTAACAAGTTTATTAAAGACTTATTAATATATTGAAGTGTAGTAGAAAAAGTGCAAATAGTTTTGAAGTAAATTTTCTCGAACTCATCTAATTAAGCGACAGCCTCTTTTAATTTCCGATTCTTAGCATAATTTGAAATTCTTTAAAAAATTACGATAAATAAAACAGTTAAATAAACAATTATTCTTTTTTCACATTTTGTACAGATCATTTTTTGATAAAATAACCAATACAAAATGTGAAATAAACTCTATTTTTAGGGGTGTCAGTCATAAATTCAATAATAATAAGATTTACTAACGAGGTAAAAGGTTGAGGCAAATTAATATAGGGTAGGTATATATAATATTACATTTAAAATGCACCACTTTTGTAATCAATAATATTATAGAATGCCAGGACATTCACTGGAGTGACACTTGCTTAGAAGTGGACGAGTAAAAGTGGAGGACTACTAACATAAAGAAAAGTATAATATTTGTTATGAAACGTTTACACAGCATACAGCACCAGTTTTGCCCTATTAAATATTATTATTATTGTTTAATATAGACTTTTCTTATACACATAGTAGTAGGTAAAGTGAAAAGTAATAAACGATATCATAAAAATCAAAGTCATATATTTTTGTATAATATATTTTATCAAATTAATATAAACATATAACATCTATAAATTACCTAAACCAAATGACAAACATAGGTCTGAGAACCTTATTAGTATGTTAAAAGTGATAATGTATTAGTTTTATGTTATTAGTAAATTCTAAATTAAATATTATATAGAATAAATACACAAAACAAGTTTTTGTGTATGTTGAAAGAAAATTAGAGTCTATGGGTCGAGGGATTTAAGGAAGCTTCTCTATTTGATGTAGCTTCATGTGCTTTGAAGAGCGATTCATTTAACTGCATTTATGTACCTTATGTATTCAGCAAAGTGTTCCATATAACTTGACAACACCAAATGGCTTATTTGGTAGTCCAGACGTGGATCCTGAATTCATGCCAGCCTTAGTAGATAGATAGTATATATGGTACATATATTTATGAGTAAAGAAAGTAGTAAACACTTATACCAGAAGCAAATATACAGTTTGCATAAGTATTGTGACTTAGTTAAGCCATTTTTAATTGTGTGGTTATATCCTTGATGTTTTTGGACCATATCCTGCGACGGAATCAGATTATTCTATTATGCTTAGACTGCTGTGTTGTTAACTCTGCAGAAGGAATATTATTTTGTCATCAAAAAATGATATCTTTTTCTCCTTCATGAAACCAGTGAAAATAAAACCAGACAACTTTTACATAGTCAAATATTGTTGATGTAAATCCATAATCACTAGTGTATATTATAGTGTGTATATAGAGCTAATTAATGGTGTATATTTTATAATGATTTCTTATTTATTTAACATACAGGCAGAGATAACAAAATGCTGACAGAAATATGGAAATATAGTTTATTGACATTAAAGGAGTCTTATGTCATATCTCTAATTATTGAAAATGTCTTTCTGATTCCTAACAATATCATAAATGGAGTTTTTTTTTTTGGTTTTATAGTATTTGAAATGTAAAACAATACATATCGATACCCCTGGTCTCAAAGGTCGTAAAGGACATTTGGGCGAAAATGACTTTTTGTCACTGTTTTACTCAGTTTTTAATTCTCTATCGATATGTATAATTGTCCCACATAATTTAACACGTTAAACAACGTTTATCTAGAAAATATGGATAAATAACACGTAGTTTCCAGAGTGTACTCATTTTGGTAGTAAAGCAAACTATAACACAACTATTGGGCGTAAAACACATATAAATTATCAATTGTCTTATACAACCTTATGTGGTTAATATAAGTCACCTCAAAAATTTGGATGTAAAGGACATCGTCGTTAATTCCGATAATTCGATTGCGGTTAAATTTTCTATTGATGATAAATTAGCCAAATAATTTTTAAATTTCGTAATTTGTCCCCTTATAGCACTAATTTTTACTAGCAAATCTTGCAAATTTTGCATGTCTTTAGTACCTGTTTCAGTAGCCAAATCTTTATTTTTGTTCATCTTTTAAAGATAAAATTGCAAATAAAATATTAACAAAAAATTTAACCTAAAACTTTTAAGTTAATTTTAATATCTTAAGATCAGTTTAATTAAATTTGTAAAAAAATGTTGTGATGAAGGACAATAAAAAATAAAAACATAAATTTTAGCTCACGTTCCCCTTTTGGCGTCACCTGGTAGGCAGGCGTAGCAATTGTTGCAATTGTTGCGCTGCAACGGTAATGCACGATCACAGCTCGTACCCAGGAATGTTCGGCAAATCGTGGTGAAAAGTCTAGAAATAATATGTATGAAGGGGAGATAATATGTACGGAATAAAACGATAAAAGTTTTCGTAACGAACAAAGAAGTTCCTCCTGGGTGCAAAATCGAAGGGTATCAGCTCCTGTGTACGGCGATAGTGATAAGGGTGACAATTATCGTCACGAAGAATTCGCTAAACTGCAACATGGTTTATACCGAATCTTGTTCCGGCTCGCCTCGTACTTGTAGTCGGCTCTTCTTCAAAATGCTCTAACACTAATTCAGCCTGCTTGGCCTCGACTGCGCTTTGACGTCCACTTCCAGTAGACCGATGAAAAGAGCCGGTGGAATGTAGTCGTCTTTATATGTTCAGAAAACAACCAAGGCAGTCGTCGCTGTTCAGTGGGGGGTCTACCATCGATAAATCGTTGCCGATACAGTTCGCGAGCACGATTTAAATTGCTATCTTCATGGCCTACGCATAACATCATATCGTAATATTCCGAGTTAGAAAGCATCGTTATTTTGCAAAAAATGTTGGAAAAAAAACTCGAAACAGTTGTGTGATATCGATTAGATTTGAAATTGAAAACATAATTTTTTTTCCAAGTTGACATTTTTTGAAGCCAGTACTTGAGTATAATGACATCCTTGTATTGAGGTAGCAAACAGTTATGAATGAAAAATAAAAAAACTATTAAAGTAGACAATTATTAAGTAAAATAGGTACGTAGGCCTTTCTGTTAAATAATCTGATTCCCTGACATGACAGCTTACTAGGGTTGACAAAATTTTTGGCCTTGATAATTAATTGTATTTTTATGGGGTATTTTGTAACACGTTGTAGACGCAATAACTTTAACGTCAACAATAACTTTCAAATCCCCCACAGATCTGCAGTTTTTTTAATATAAATAATTTTAAATTATTTTACAACATCTTTTGATGATACTTTATGAAATGTCAAATTCTTTGTACACGCATTTACATACGTTTTGTTTAAGTAATGATTCGGCGACGGCAGGAGAAGAATTCAGTGACAGTGGTTAAGATCGTTATATCAGTAAAATATTTCTCAAAAAACTTGCAACGTCCTGATCTGATTCAGTTTATTTGTTGTTAAAACTTAACTGGTAGTTTGAATTGCGAGAGTTGATCTTACCAGTTTCGCTATTAATTATACTCCATGTAATTTTAATTTTATTAGAAGCCGTCTTAATTTTGTTTCACAAATGTAAAGACTTGGCTGTGGGCCACACTCTTTTAAATATTTTAGTATATTTTCTTTTTAGTATTACTATCACTATCCACAGCCCATCACAAGTCCAATGTCATCACTCCATCTAGTGGGAGGTCGCCTTACACTGCGCTTGCCAGTGCTAGGCTACTCGAGAACTTTTCATCCCTATCAGTTGTCGGTTCTTCGAGCTATATGGTCGGCCCATTGCCACTTCCCAAACAAAATATTCATACAGACATTCACATGATATTCATCAATTTATAATGGAAATGCTCACGTGGAATAAAATTGTATAACAATTGAATTTTAAATTGATTTTAATTGTTTATATCCTACAACACTATTTTACTTTCACTTTTAAAACATTTTTACCTCTTCTATCGTACCTCGCCTCTCCACAGCAGACGTACTTCGCCCAGCTACCCCACCTCTTCCTTCCAATTTTTCTGCGGTCAATAGAGCTCCTCTATTTCTGTTACAAAATTTAGAATACGGAACGGCGCTTAGAGAGCTTTTAAAAGAATGCGGGACATATGTGCTATCTGAGATTACACTTTTTGCGGGGCCTATTAGTTAATTATTATAATATGGGATTACAGTTACTTTTCCTGGGCTTTCCCGAAGCTGCCGGGATTGAAATTGCTATTTAAAATATTATATTCTACTTGAAATTAGTAAGCAGAAGTGGCAATGCGCCGGACATATTAGCTTGAAGAATCGACAACTAATTAGGAAGAAAGAATCTCGAGTGCCAGCCTCGTACCGGTAAGTATAAATGAAGGTGGCTCCCATAAAATGGAGTGACGACCTGAAAAGAGATGCAGGAAGTCGATGGATGCAGGTGGTTCAGAACCGTACTTTATGGCATTCCTTAGGCCCCCCTATGTTCAGCAATGGACTTGTAAAGGTCTGTATAGGTGATAATTATGATTCTAATTTATTTAAATGATTTTTTTTCTTTTTAAGTGGATCGAATGCTGACAAACTTAATCATAATGTTTTAATGATAAACTTTATAATGTTCTATGACTACACAGTATACGGCTACGTGAGCGCCCCAGATATTCATGAAAACTAGAGCAAAATTCTATCATACAACTATACTCTCAACTTTATTCATACTCGTACATTCTACTATTTTAAGCTGTTTATTTAATATTATATAATAATATTAAATATAAATAATAGACTAATATATAAATACTTACATTCCACGTGATATATACATTGTCACCTCTGAGGACTAAGATAGAATGGCTCACATCCTGTAATTATACCGGCTGTCTATACCCTTCAGACCGGAATACCAAATAGCAGTGCAGGTACTGCTTTTTGGCGTAGTTTTTGAATTTATATAAGAGAGCCGTACCTACATAAATGAACTTGATAGAAAACGGGTCCTATTGTTTTTTTTACACGGGGAAATGCCTACGCATACACGCCGAAAATTCGAGCGCTCAGTAGCACCCGCTTTTCCGACCCTAGCAGTGGATCTGGCCTATGGCCTCGCCGCCGACCACGGCTCGGCAACAGAGGTTAGGGAGAGCGGCGCATCATAATACCAACATTCGCGAATTTTTACTACGCGACTCTACCTCGGCTGCCGCAGGCAGGGTGAGAGGACAAGTCTTCCGCCGCAGTTCACCAAAGTACGTACGGAGAGCCAGATCCACTCGTAACGCGGGTAGTTCTTGCACTCCTGTCAGCATTGTCGTGCCTTCGTTCACTGTGGGTAACCAAGCCACGGCAACTAAACCACCCCTGGAAACGGTACTCGTACTTATAATGTTTTCTTATATTTACGCGAAGACTACACATTAAATGAAACTAATTTTTACGGATTATATCGCGTTTAATTTTACTTTTTAATTCCCGACGTTTCGGGTGCTTTACAGCACCCATGGTCACGGGGGGGATTGAGGTGTTTGACGTCCCAGGAATCGGTGTTCTTCCTACCTAGGATGATTCGCGAGGCTATTGAAATTAAAAAACATCCTAATTTCAATAGAGAAGATGGATGGGTGCTGCCATCTGCTTGGGATCCTATAATTAATAAAATTAAATCCAAACCCAAGTATACCACTGCTAGACTTCAAGATACTGTAAGCTAATTCTACGTAGATAGAACCAAAAATTAATATTAAAAAACTGAAGGTAGCCGGGCTAACTATGACATTGGGACGTCAAACACCTCAGTCCCCCCCCGTGACCATGGGTTCTGTAAAGCACCCGATACGTCGGGAATTAAAAAGTAAAATTAAACGCGATATAATCCGTAAAAATTAGTTTCATTTAGTACTCGTACTTACTTGTCCTAACCTACTCAGTCCTTACGTTACGTTTCTTTATACTTTATCAGACTGTATCAATTCAAACCTCGACATGTAATTGGCTATCGCAATATTAGACGTACTTATTACATCTAAATAATACATGTAATACAATAACAATAAAAATAAACACAATTTATATTCACAATTACGTTTGATTTGTTTAAGTAATTTTAATTTATTTGTGATATAAAATATTATAAACAATAAATTTATATTTTACTTGTTTTTATTATTATTTTTGTAATAGAAATATGTCCGACAACTGCTCGGTAAGAGGCACGGACAGAATAACATCGACACTGCTACAGCATCATGCTGAGTCGGATGCTTTTTAGTTGCTGCAACTCAATGTATTTGTCACTTATATCGAGTGTATTTCTGGTTAAATTGGTTACAAAATACTTATCCAACCGCCCGCGATTGACAAGCCTCAAAGCTTACGCAATGTTAGCGAGTTGAATCACAAACGAAAGAATTAGGCGATCATATAAAATCCTATTTCGATTATATTACAATCTAATCAGTAAAAATAGCCTACTGGCGTTCGCTAACCTGTGTTATGTCATAGATACTATTTACTTTATATTATAAGTCCTGTATACTTTATATTGTTATTTACTAAATTGCTTTCTTAGAAGCCAAAGTAATGGTATGTCATAGGATACTATTTACTTTATGTTATAAGACCTGTATACTTTATAAATCATATTGTTTACTTCCTTAGAAGCCACACTAATTCGATTGTAATATTATATGCTAATGTTTATAGTTTACCATAAGTTAACCATAACACCAAGAACAATGTTGTTCCTTATGTTTACCCTTACCTCCTAGCTTCCTACACTATTTAAACCAAATCTTTCGATCCCTCAACATAATTCCATTCCCAAGTTCTCTGTATCAACTACTATATTTTAAGTTAGTTTAAAAGTGTTAAATAAATTCATTTTTAAAGAGTTTTTGTCTCTGCCACATAACAAATTTGACGCAGTCGGTAGGACCTTGCGTGATTCATTCGCTTAAATCGCGTAAAGACGAAGTAAAAACGTACCAAATTCGACGGGACAGCATCGCCCAACAAGAAGACAACATACGGTAGCTGAAGGCTTTCGTAAAACTTCGCCGAACCATGCAGCTCCACATTTTATTGTTACTGTGGTAAGTGGCTAAACATGTTTGTTCGAATTACTATGTTTCCATTTTACCAAAATATTTTCCTACATCTACCAACCTCAATCACATTCATTTTTTTAATATAAGTAATCGTACTATTCTATTATATACTACAATATTATACTGTTCTATTAAATCAATTATTCATTGCCTGTGTAAAACAATCTCAAAAGAACCCTAAAATGGCCTTAGACATCACCACATTACTTAAATTAATTCCCTCATTCGACACAGATAATAACGATTAAGTGTACAGATTCGTTAGGTCATGCAATTCAGCTTTCGACTTAAGTTCAGCGGACCAGAAGTCAGTATTTGTAGTATACGCGTTAAACAATATCACTGGTTCGGGTGCGGCAGACGTTCACAGTAAAGAACATGCCTCATGGACCGGTTTAAGAACATTCCTTATTGAAAAATTCTCTAACGTTAAAACCATAGCACACCTTAACCTTGTCCTGCAATCCATGTTCCAAAAACCTACAGCAACGTTAACCGAATATTTTCACAGAGTCGACATTTGTCTAGAATAATTGAAAAGTTAAACGCTGAAATATGCGATAAGACGTTATTAGGTCGCTTAGCGGCAACGGAGGAAACGGCTCTTAACTTTTTTATTAATGCCATTAGCTCCGACATCGGAGCAATGTTAAGAGCAAGACAATTTCCTAGTCTTTGCGAAGCAGGCCGATTCGCACTTCAAGAAGATAAAATTCGTGCAATGAACAAATCTAGGCAATCTTTATTCAAATTGAACACAACGCGTCCACCAACTTTTACAAAACCACCATACCATAACCATAATAATAATAATACAAATAAGCCTATGAGTCGAACTCATCTACCGTTTACACACACCATGTACAATAACGCAAACACACCACAACAAATTACGAAACTATGTAGCTATTGTAAAAATATTGGGCATAATATTACAGAGTGCCGTAAAAGAGCTTACAATAATAATTTAAGAAATAATCAAGCCCAACGCGCACTTTCTGCGCCTCCTATCCCAGTTAACCATTTAAACTACTAAGCGAACAACGAGACGAGCAACTCGTTGGAAATCGCTTCAGTATCCTGCTCACCAATCCCGACTCAGGATATGGAGAAACTACAAATATAAATTCTAGCAAATCGAATCCTATTTCTCGAAAGCGTCCTCAACCGCCAAACCATCGAGATCACACTACACAAGCAAACAATGTTCCTTCCAAATCACCGCTTAAATGTCAGACACAATTGAAAAATGCGTCTACATATACTAGCGACTTAGTTACTACACATCACTCAGTACTCACAAATTCTAGTTCTCAAACGGAAACCTACGAACAGGGTAGTCAGCCCCAAACCCTTGGTTTTCCAAAGCTTATTATTCCTTCTACATCCACTGACTCTATTATTACTATTTCTACTACATCCACGGACTCTTTCAAGACCACTGCACCCACTTTATCCACTGATTCTTTCAAGACCACTGCACCTACTATATCCACTGATTCTTTCAAGACCACTGCATCTACTATATCCACTGATTCGATCAAGACCACTGCACCTACTACATCCATTTCTTCCACTCTTTCCAATAAACCACGTTTGAAATCAAAAACTAAAACTAAAAAGCCTAAATCAAAACTTCCTAAATCCAAATCTAATACAAAATCTTTTGCCATATCCGCCTTAAATATGTACCACCCGATAACCTCTTACACTGCACTTTTCACATAGAAGGCAAACCAGTCACATTTCTCATAGACACCGGAGCAGGGATCTCGGTTATAAAAAGAGATAAAATAGGTTCTTCACCCATAAATAAATTAAATATCGTGTCAATCGTAGGCATTTCCGGTAGCCAAAATTCAATTATAACCTCAGGCACCACCGACATACCTCTAGATTATTTACCTAAATATCGTTTCCATGTCTCCTCCCTTAACATTAAAGCAGACGGTATACTAGGTAACAATTTTATGATAAAGAATAATTGCAACATTTACTTTCAATCCAAAACTATGAGAATACGTGAAAGATCCTACAAATTACATTATTTGAACGAAAATCTTCAAAATATAATCGACTCTAATAATCAATTCCTTTCTAGCCGCTCTGAGAGTGTAATTATGTGTAGAACAAGCAATATATATATTCCGGGACAGCAATAGTCGAAAAACATATACTAGCGAACTTAGTTACTACACATCACTCAGTACTCACAAATTCTAGTTCTCAAACGGAAACCTACGAACAGGGTAGTCAGCCCCAAACCCTTGGTTTTCAAAGCTTATTATTCCTTACATCCACTGACTCTATTATTACTATTTCTACTACATCCACGGACTCTTTCAAGACCACTGCACCCACTTTATCCACTGATTCTTTCAAGACCACTGCACCTACTATATCCACTGATTCTTTCAAGACCACTGCATCTACTATATCCACTGATTCGATCAAGACCACTGCACCTACTACATCCATTTCTTCCACTCTTTCCAATAAACCACGTTTGAAATCAAAACCTAAAACTAAAAAGCCTAAATCAAAACTTCCTAAATCCAAATCTAATACAAAATCTTTTGCCATATCCGCCTTAAATATGTACCACCCGATAACCTCTTACACTGCACTTTTCATATAGAAGGCAAACCAGTCACATTTCTCATAGACACCGGAGCAGGGATCTCGGTTATAAAAAGAGATAAAATAGGTTCTTCACCCATAAATAAATTAAATATCGTGTCAATCGTAGGCATTTCCGGTAGCCAAAATTCAATTATAACCTCAGGCACCACCGACATACCTCTAGATTATTTACCTAAATATCGTTTCCATGTCTCCTCCCTTAACATTAAAGCAGACGGTATACTAGGTAACGATTTTATGATAAAGAATAATTGCAACATTTACATTCAATCCAAAACTATGAGAATACGTGAAAGATCCTACAAATTACATTATTTGAACGAAAATCTTCAAAATATAATCGACTCTAATAATCAATTCCTTTCTAGCCGCTCTGAGAGTGTAATTATGTGTAGAACAAGCAATATATATATTCCGGGACAGCAATAGTCGAAAAACAAATAATAGATAACGGTATTGTTATTCAATGCATTACTCAAGTCAAAACAACTCATAACATTTTATTCTAAGACTAGATCGTAATTATTCATAATATTTAACTTTAAATCTATTTCAATTGGCTCAAATAATGGCACACCCTAATAAAACTATAGTTTAATTGAAAATATTTTATATCTTATAAAAAATTCATACATTAATTTTAATATTTGTTTTTTTTAACCATTTTATACAAAGTTTATCTATTTTCTATTAATTATTATATAACTAAATTTAAAAGAAGTCAAAACAATTAACTAGGTTTATTTTATTTTTAAGGTACTCCACAACTTTTGTTGATGGGGATACCCACATAACTAGTTTAAAAGTATTAAATAAATTTATTTTTAAAGAGTTTTTGTCTCTGCCACATAACACCTGTCTTCCTTAGAAAAAAAGTGACGCTTCATCTCACTGCGTTTAATTTAGTTTCAGCTTAACTTTTACTCTTTAATTACTTCATAGGAAAAATATATTATATAATAATTAGTATAATTTAAATTATTACATAAAGATCCCTCGCTTTATAGTTTTTGCGCGGCGTTGGCCGTTGGGTATACAGTTGAAATCGATCATGTGTCTGTACATACATCGGACCTTAATTGCCTTAGATATCAGAAAAGCTAAGAATTGAAATGATATAAAAAAACCATAAAAGTGCGGAACACTCCTGACGGAGTTAGGACATAGCGTGACTCATAACTGACCCACGCGGGTCACATGTAACATCTGGTAGATCGCGGGTGTCATGATTAAGTCACATTTCACATATTTCGATCACAATTTCAGTACACAATCCCACAACTACATTAATAACACTTTTGTCACACATGTCGCGTGGTCACGTTCCGCGTAGTCACGCGTCCACCGGGTCAGTTCCCAGCCGGTGGTAGCGGTAGGTAAATGCTTGACTTATTGGTGGTCGGTGGCGCGGAGTTTCTCCTCGACGGCTTCCTGCGAAGCCTCGGAGAGGTCGGTCGCTTGGATGCACTTCTGTACACCAACCAGCGATTTTTTCAACGCGTCGAAAGAGCTAGAGTACAACATCCTTGGCGGTCTGGGGGCACCATGACATGAGGAACAGCTTCTGTTTCTTGCTCGCCTCCGACTTGCCCTGACATTGATGCGTGTACTCGAAATCGTACAGGCCATATCTGCACTCGCCAGTGCCGCTCTTCTGCAGGTCCTCCAAGAACTGGTTGTATTCCGCGTTCCTCTCCCCTATCGTCTCCACGTCGATCTGTTTCTCATCACGGATGAAGAAGACAGCGTAGCGGTCTTTCTTTATCTCTTCGTAGGTCGTTTTGCAAGCGTCCGAGACTGTTACACCAGACGCCATTTTCTGATGTTATAACACGTAAAAATTCCACTACAAAATCACCAACTCCACAACGGCGACCGGAACGACACTGAATTTGTGTATATTGTTATTATTTTTTAGTTGTAATTTCTATTATATTATGCATTGTGTTGTGTGTGATGAATAGATCATTCATCCATTCATTCATTTATCTAGCAAGTTCTATATGGTATACAAACAGCCATAAGAAGCCATGAGGTTTTTTTCTAGTCTTTCTCTTAGCTGCCTCTTAATGGAACATAATCAGATTCTCTAACGCTGGCACCACACGGTATAACCTACACTTACTCGTGAAAGCGATAGTATCAGGGTAAGTTAAAAGCAGTGCAATGGCCTGGTACTCTCACTACTAGACCGCGCGATGTTCGCGATGTTTATTTGTTAACTTAAAAAATATAAAATTTGTACAAAAAAAGCTATGTTAATTTGTTGGTACCTAGTAAGGATTCTTTTCCACTAAGGTGCCTGTCTACATTGCCTATTCCTTTTGTCAAGCTACAATACAGTAGCCACTTTTACTATAAGATGTACTATTAGCTCGTTTATCACTCTCATAAAATAGCATGAGATATTATTTACAAACTAATGATCGCTTATTGGTCAAAATTCGACCTTAATTCACAAAATGTTTCAGTTTGTGTAAAATGTAAGCTGTATTTCACTTTCAACTCTCAGTATATATTCGTATTATTTTTGCTTTCAACTGCACATTGATATATAAATATTTGGCGACAATCTCTACTCTGTACGAAACTAATATAGTTCTGTGATTATGTGTTTGTCATAGACAGTATGAACGTAAACAATTAATGTTTTATTTTATTTTATTTAATGTATTTGTTACACATATTAAAGATGAATTTATATAAACATATTTCAAATATTTTACTTTTATTCTGAATGTTCTAAATTTTTTGTTTTATTATATCATCATCATCAACATTACAGCCCTTCACAAGTCCACTGCCGAAGATAGGCCTCCCCCAAGGAATGCCACAAAGTACGTAATACATAGTAATTATAGTAGTAATATTTTTCTTAGCGTTCTAAAAACCGAAAATACACATTTATTAAAAGCGATATTAATGAAGTATGTGACAACTAAATCCTTGGATGTGTAATAATGTACATACTTAATATTTTTAGACGATGTCTAATAACTTGTGTAGTTTTTGACAAAAGAAATTGCTTTCTCAGTAGGTTATTGATATTGAATATTATACATTTTTGTTTATCTGTGTTTTTAATTTTTTTATTTATGTTTTTCATAATTAACTTTGATATCACAGTATGAATTGTCTTATTGAGCTTCTTATTTAATAAACAAAACGTTTTTTTTATATATATACGAGTATAATGATTTCTTACATTTACACGATTACTTGACTTCGAATAAAACTAATTTTACGGATTTTATCACATTTAATTTACTTTCAGGTGCTTTACGGCACCCAAGGTCACCGGGGACTGAGGTATTTGACGTCCCGATGTAGTTAGCCCGGACTACGTTCAGATTATGAATATTAATTTTTGGTCCGTTCTAAGTGGAACGAACTTACAGTACCTTGAAGTCTTGCAATGGTTAGCTTGGGGTTAAATTTAATTTTATTAATTGTAGGATCCTAAGGAGATAGTAGCACCCAATCTTCTTCTCTATTGAACGACGCACCGACGCTCCGGGAAGTCCGCAGTCTGTGAATATGTCAAGATCGTCTCCTCCATTACATCAGATTTGATAAACCAAAAATACTCACAAAAGAACACCGTTTACCATCAGGGAGATGGTAAATGGTTGCTGCATCTCCCTTGTGTCCTCGTTTGTAACCCATATTCCACATAAAAAAAGAAAAACAAGATATAACATTCAGCACATACCTTTTAATGTATAGAAAAATTCACCTTTGTATTTATTTACAAAAATAATATGATTTTTTTAAGTATATTTCTCGCTTTAAATGTTTCAGGCAATATATTTTTTTAAATATATTTCTTACTCTAAATATATCAGACAATTTCTATTCCTAATATTTGAATAACTACTTGAACGAAAAAATAAAAAATATTAGAAGTCAAATATGAAGTCCTTACTCGTGGCAAGAATTTTCGTATATTCCATATGTAGTGGCCTCACGTAATTTTATATTGATATAAGACGGTAGTGCCGTTCTGTGGGTTTTTATCATCTATAAAATGAACAAACTATAGTAATAACACACGTGATGAAAATTACGTTAAGAAAACATATTTTATATTTCCTACTTTAAGTCAGTAACCCCCGTAACAGCCTATTAAAAGTTCACAGCCGAACATAGGCCTCCCCCATAGATTGCCTCATAGGGGAGATATTTGGCGTAGTTGCCACGCCTGGCAGGTGAGTTGACAACTGCAGTTTTTTTTAAGTTGTGTTTAGAAAGACGTTGCTGCCCGTCACCCGGTTTATTTTCCTTTGTCGCCTCTTACGAAAATCACTGGAAGATTTGGGGTAGTGGATATACTAATACCGCCACTACACGCTAGTCAGTACTAGTTACAACAAATGCTAGTAAATAGTAAACTTATATTATTCATTATCTTTAAATGGAGTAAGCTTTATAAAACTAAACCAATTATTTATTTTATTAGATCAGGCAGTTTTGAAGTATCAGTATCGCGTTCATTGATTTACGTACGAAAACATAATATGCTGTGTTTCAATAATATTTTTAAAGGTTTTTTTAAAAATTATATTAAGTCTATTTAATCTTTAACACAATTATGACAAAAATTATAATAATATCATAAATGCCGTTTTTGGCTACGGCGACAATAGCTTCTGCGTCTTAATCGATAGAGAGTCGGTGACATGCTTTGATGTGGCTGATGTAGACAATTTTTGCAGTAAATACGCATATAAAGCGCATACACGTAAGGATGCCGTTTACATAGTTAGAAACTATGTTAGCTGGTGGTCTGCTCTTGATTTCTACGCGCCTTGCATTCCTTTCGCTTCTTAGTTCATTCACGTGTGTATGGACCATAGCAAAACATTACACCAGATACGAATACGTTCACTCCGAGTCAGAAATAGTTGAGTCCGTCAAAGCATACAACAAAAAATATACGACCTGCAAGTTGAATATCTCTAACTTTAAACTTGATGGCCCACCCAAACCGATTTTCGTGTCTGAGAGTTTGACAATTAAGGCGAAGAGACTCTTCTTTTTGGCCAGAGAATTCGCTAAGATTAATGTCTTTAAATATTGCTGGATATCAAGGGGCAGAATATATCTTCGGAGAGCGGATGGCGCTCCACTTGTAAAGGTTAATAGCGAGAGCGACCTAGAAAACATTAATAACAAATGACTATATTTACAAACTTATATTATTAATTTTCATAAAAAATGCATATTTGATTGTTTTCTATATTTTATAAGCTTTTTTTGTTTAATTTTCATTATTTTAACATTAATTCATAAGCGTATATCACTGATACCTATGCATATACTATTGCTGACAACTCAACACATCACGTTAATACACATAAATTTACATCATAAATTACTTACACTTCATAATCAAGTGCACAAATTGCACATTTGTACTTTACTTTTACAGTCAAGATTAACAAATTAGATACTCCAGTAATATGTTAAATTATTTTAGTTTTTATGCCCGGACTTCTAATACAATACAACCGATTACTATTTTAATTCGGAATGGATGATAACTCTTTTATCATAGCCGAAGTTGATATCTCAAATAGGATAGAATGTCTTACACTAAGTGACCTAAACAGCCTTAAACTTTTAAATTCGGATATAAACAGTAAACACACACTTTCAATTCTTACATTGAATATACGAAGCATTAATTGTAACTTTGACCTATTTATAGCATTTATATCTAATCTAGACATGTCCATAGATGTATTTGTATTGACAGAATGTTGGACTAGTGCAAGTAATTCACCACCGAGTCTCAATAATTATAACATTTTCTGGACGCAAAAATATCTAAACCAGAATGATGGGGTGGTTGTATAAGTCTGAGAAGAAATTAAAGTATCCAGCTATGAGCCAAACTTTAACCATGGAAACTGCCTTATAATAAAAATCTCGCCAGATTATACCATCATATGCTCCTATCATCCGCCTAGTTTTCGTAATGCTAGTAAATATTTAGAATCTATTGACACGGTTTTATCTAGTATTTCAACTAAAAAGGAGTCAGTCGTTTTTGGGCCCACTAGAAATTTTAATGACCCTCAATGGTATTACATACAAAAAAAAGTTACCAATTTATTATAATAAATGGCCTATAGATTTTATGAATATCTAAACGGAATCAAGAAATCTAAAAAAAAAAGAGTGGTTTTGATATTCCGTGTTCTGGTTAATGTAATATGGGAAAAAATGTTTTTTTACAAAGATAACTTATTATATACATATTATATTTATACTTATTTGTATATTATATATTTATTACTAAAAAGGGATACCACTGAGATTTTTATCCTATTTCTTAAAGTGTTAGCTTATATCATATAACATGGTTCAAAGACACCGTGGAACGAAACGCTATTTTGTCATTGACTTCCGTGCTGGGTAATAACCGACGGCCATATTATCATAATATAAGCATCATATCTATGTCTGTGCCGGCGGCCGGGTATTACTTTACGGCATTGACATTCGTCACGCTGCTGTTTTTTGTACTTATTGCATCTGGAAGATCAGCATACACTGAAAACAATTAAATAATATTTGTGGATTTCAACGCACTGTGCGAAGACTAACTAGCCGAGACAGGAGCAGGACAGATGTGCGCCAACTTTTATATTTGTGGATTTCTCAAGAGGTGAGTATCTTATCTTATGGCGAAGAATTCAACTGTACAAAACCTACAATTGATTTAAAGTTTCAAACTTTTATGTGAAATATATCTTATTTTTGTCACTCTCGAAGTTCTAGTCCAAAAATATTATACTACGAAAACTACTAATTTTCGTTTATAAATTATTACATTTTATTTTATTTTTACTGAATATTGAGATATGGTACGATTTGTTAGAAATAATAATAAACGACCCACATTTTTTTAAGTTTTACCATTATTTTAAGTTTGTAAACATACTAATAAATATCCCTTCATATTACTAACAAATTTATATGTCAAAGTCTAATCAATGCAACAAGTGTTGAATTATATTATACAGGTTAGCCAAATATTCCACATTATTTATTTAATTCGCCAATGACATTCGAAAATGAAAACTGACGAGTTTAATTAAAAGTATATGTGAGTGTTGTTTGTTTAGTTTGTGAAGTTTACTTTTGCTCCTAGAATTTTGGAAAATCTATAATTTATGTTGAATTATCTAAAACAAATGACAAACACAATTCTTATTAGTATGTTAAAAGGTTAAAAGCGTCAAAGTATTGAAGTGTTATGTTATTGGTAAAATCTAATTTAATTAATAGATAAAATAAAATTACACAAAATATACACAACTCTATGTTAAAAGTGTCTGTCAGAGTAACTATATCCACAACCGTTACATCCTATCAAAAGCCCATTGCTGAACCTTCCCCTCAGATTTCCTCAAAGGAGGATACTTGCTATAGTTGCCATGCTTAGTAGACAAGTCGGCAACCACAGTTTTTTTATTGGTAGTTGTTAATAGGAAGACGCTGCTTAAATTCAGAAGGAATGTACACACATTCCTTCTGAATTTAATATTTATAGATATAGATAACATAAAAATAAATGGATGTTATTAGGGAATACATATTAGTGTTAATATTTGATTAAATACATCTACTATTTATGTTCATTATATTTAAACTCCATCAGGGAAGCAAGAATTTTGTTTACATTATTTTTATTTTATTTTGTTGATTGTAGGTAATGTACATTCTTTCTGAATTTAATATTTCTTTACTTCTTTATTTTTTATTTGCATTCCCAATTTTTTCAGTTACACCTACTTGATGCAGTTTGTTGTAACTGCCTAAGAATATTGCAAG
Organism: Parnassius orleans; assembly: GCA_029286625.1. Classification (NCBI taxonomy): domain Eukaryota; kingdom Metazoa; phylum Arthropoda; class Insecta; order Lepidoptera; family Papilionidae; genus Parnassius; species Parnassius orleans. The sequence goes on along the minus strand of JAGSMP010000305.1, from coordinate 16,071 downwards.
AAAGTATTGAAACTGCTCATTCCATTAGAAGATTTGTATTCCATGTGGATCTTCAATTTTAAGAGCACACCACACACGGGCTGTGTCAATTAACTCAGCAGAAAGAGATATTATTTTGCAGTGGATACCATCACACCAGGTACTTACTTTACTCTAACAGCCTGTAAGTGATCCCTTGCCTGAAATTGGCTTGCCCGGAGGAGTTGGCATAATCGCTTTGGCACACAGATTGATGTTTGTAGTATCATACACCTCGCACTACAAACAATTTGGCTATTCACCACCAGGTTATCTTTAACTTTACAGCCTATCAAAAGTCTACTGCTGAACATAGACCTCCCCCAAAGATTGCCTTATAGGGGAGATATTCGATAACCACAGTTTTTTTCTTTAGTTGATAGATTTAGAGATAGATGCTACTTCTTCCTTACCTTACCCAAGTAATATTTTTACCTTAAATGAAATTAGTGTAAATAAAACGTTTAAGAAATTGTACTTAGTCAAATAATGTTATAATTCTAAAATAACTACTTCACTTGTTTACCTTTCTGATTTGATGTATTTTTATTTCTTTTTACCTTAGTGGAATCTGGTTTACTACAAAAGTATTATGAAGGGAAACGAGTACATGCTATTTATATATAATTTAAGAGGCATTAAGACTGTTTATTAGTAATAAAGATTGAAATAAATAAAATATTAATAAATATTATTATTTAGGTGGTAGACACTGTAAAACTATAGTCTGTTCGGTGAGTTGATGAAAAAAAACACTTTTCAGGTGGATCATTTAGAATGAGTCTGTAATCTTGTCGGCCGAGAGATTCTACAACTGTATGGAGACACAAATGATAACAGGGATATGGAATTACAATCCATGAATATTGAAGACATCGGTAACATTCCAAAACCACCCCTTATGCCTGTAACTGTAACTCCTGCCATTTCCAGAGCGGCATCAACAATTACTATAATAATATGCAGACCTTTTCTATCTAAAGGTTTAAATTATTTCTTAAGCAAAAATTGTCTAGTAAGGGTTATTATACTACTAGAGAGTACATGACTGATAATACCCTGGGAATGAGGTGATCGCTACCATGCTGTTTCTAAATGTTTTCAAAACAATTGTATAAAATATGATATTGTAAAATGTGCTTTTTTTTTAAAGGTTTAGAGGTTTTTTTGCGAACCAGTGATAAAAGTAAAAAATGACTTTTAATAATTATTATGTATTTTAATCTATATTGAATAAAAATGATTCTATTCTGTGGCTAGTTATAAGCGTGCTGCTTCTACTTCCCGTCACTGTATTTTTAAGTTATGTAATCATTTATCTAGATTCTTAATACCTAAACTAAAAAGAACTACTAACGTAAAAGAGAGATTGCTGCTTGATAACTCATTTTATGTGCCAATGTACGCTCGTATTTGTGAATACGACTTAAATGAACCTCACAATCATTGGAATAATTTATACACAAGTAGTAATGATGCATACATAATAACATAAACATAAACACTCACGCCTGTCACCCAGAGGGGTAGGCAGAGACTACGGACTTCCACTTGGCACGATCCTGGCACACCTCTCTCGCCTCCTTTACATCCATATATCTACGCATACACGCTCGTCGGTTAAGGGTACTCCTAATCTGGCCCATTTCCAATATATCGCCAATTTGGTCGATAAACCTTCGTCTAGGGCGTCCCTTTCCGACTCTGCCGTTCACTTCTGCAGCATAAATTTGCTAATGATGCATATTTATATAGTAATATAAATATGCATCATTACTATATGGTAGTTTTTGCCACAGTTGCTACGCTTGTGGCAACCACAGCTTTTTGTGATACTCTATAGGGAGATGTTGCTGCTCATCTCCTGGTATCTTTATTTTACTCTGTTACGACTTTTACGACACCATACGGGACGAAACGCGATGGCAGTTGACGGAAGGGCTATACAATATTTTACATTATATATTTAATTTAGGGAAGACCTATATTCAGCAGTGAATTGTTGTAATGATGACGAATAATAATCATTAAAACTTATAATTATTGTTGCTTACTTGACCTGTTTCTACTATGTGCCTTATTATATATAAAGCGCCTAATTTATAAATAAACGCCGAGCAAGTTGAATAGATGCTCTGGTACCTTTTCGTATCTCTTTCAATTGACAATCTCCTTTTGTTTTTTTTTATAGAATAAGTGTGACAAACGAGCGCACGGTCCACCTGATGGTTAGTAGATGCTGTGGCTCATAGACATCTACATTTATCCTCGTTTAAGAATCAAAATGCAGATGCATTGTCACCCCTGAGGACTAAGATGGAGTGCTTCGTTTCCAGTAAAAAAGGACTCCGGTTCTCTACACTCACCATACGAAACACAGGAGCATTAAGCTACTATTTTACGCTGGTAGTGTTTTCCGTGAGAGCGTGTCCTACCCCGGTCGAGCCGTATCCGTACACAACTAGTTTAAAACTTCTTCATCATTGCAGCCCTACACAGGTCCACTGCTGAACATAGACCTCCCCCAAGGAATTATACAAAGCACGGTCCTGAGCCACCTGCATCCATCGACTTTTTGAATGTCTTACCAGGTCGTCACTCCATCTAGAGGGTAGCCGCCCCACACTGAGCGTACCGGTACGAGACTTGCTACTCGAGAATTTTACATTTTAGCTTCAATTGTAGTTGGATGTAAACATGCTAATCAATCAACACTGCACCTCGCGGCCTGTGATACTTATAATAGACTGCTTTAAGAATATGATGATTTTACAATAATAAACAATAAAAATGCAGTGACAATACAGTGTTTCTTTTTATCCTAACACAAATAGTTCAAAAAAACTTATATGCTATTTATTTTTCGTGGTTAATATCGTAAAAATCGGATATGTTACTATCCAGTCATTTTGGTTTTAATGGTGCTTGGAATGTAAACATGTTATTCAATCAATACATATTAATAACAATGTCCTGACACTGCACCTGGTGGCATGTGTCACTTTTAATACTGCTTTAAGAATGTGATGATTTTACAATAACAAATACAGTGACAATACAGAGTTTTTTTAATCCTAACACGACCAGTTCAAAACATCTTACGTGCTATTTATTTTCTCAATCGCTGTACAGGTAAAACTCGCAAAACACCCCTTAAAAGTTCACTGTTGGACGCACAAAACCGTGTTACTGGTTGCAAATGATATTAGATAAATAAGTACATGTGTGCTTGTTTTTAGAATTAGTTGAGCATAGTTTTGGCTTACTTTTTGCTTCACTTGAATATATTTGTAATGTATTCTGTGCTTAGTATTCAATACACCACAATAAATAATAAATACAGTTAAGAATCAATACATCACCGCGTCTGTTTATTCGTACTGTTTACTCCGGTACTACTAAAAAAAAATTCCATCCACCAACTAGTACTTAAGAATTCGAAGAACCTACAACTATTTTACACTTTTTATTATTCACAGTGCACTATTATTACATAGGATATCAATAAAAAACTATTAGACAGTCGCCCGTATGGGATTTTAGGTTATAATGAGATTGCCGTTTGTTTGTTATTTTCTCAGTATTCCCTTTATATATGGTGCAACTAATATTACTATAGTAATCTAGAGATTATAAGGAATAAATCTACATACATTTCATTACGAGTCATCACAGTTTTTGGTGGGCCCATTCTCCATACAAAAAGAAACTGTCTCCTTTAATATTTACTGGTGATATTAATTTAGATATTCTATCATGTAACTTATCAGCATCCTCAAAATATTATTTAAATGTTATGGATATGCACGGTTTAAGACAAGGCATTGACCGTCCAACTAGAGTCAATACTTGCATTGATCGTTTCATGGTTAAAAGTTGTAACACTTGGAAAACTATAGTTTTTGAACAGCAAATAACTGATCATTCACCCATAATGCTTTATATAAACAATGTTGGAGTTAGTAGAGACATATTAAAATATTAAAAAATAACCGTTAATTATGAAAGGATCAAAGAAGTACTGTTGGGAGAGCCCTGGCATGATTTGCTAGACAGTAGAAATGTAAATACAGCAACTGAGCTTTTTGCGGATAAACTTTTTTCATTGGTTAAACAGAACTGACAAATCAATACGATTACTAAAAGGCACCAACCTCTCAAACCATGGGTAACAAGAGGAGTGGTAAGATCTATCAGAAAAAGAGATAAATTACATATGAAAACTAAAAAGTCACCAAATAATGAAGAACTAAACATTAAATACATAAAATATAGGAATATGTGTAACAAAATTATTAAAAATCTAAAAAAAGAATATTATAAAAATAAATAAATAAAAAATCAGTGAAATAAAAAAAGAAACGTTGAAGATAATAAAAGAAGTGTGCAATTTAAATGTCGCAAAGAGGCCTTCTAACAATTTACTAAATATAAGCCAAAACCCTAAACAGTCGCTGAATGAAGTAAATTCATATTTCACCTCAGTCGGTGAAAAACTTGCAAAAAATACCCTACAGAAGATGAGTACTTCTGATCGTGAACTTGCAGTATTGAGAAATACAGCTAACCCACCAGTTGGCTCTATGTCCCTTACACCAACTGATCCGGTGGAGGTAAGGAATATGGTCCTCGGACTCAAATTACATAGTACTCCTGGTTGGGATAATATCACAGCTAAATTACTTAAGAAATTTATAATATTCCTTGCTGATTCTATCGCACATATATGTAATTTGAGTCTTAAAACAGGCATTTTTCCCGCAGCTTTCAAAAAAGCTATTGTGTGTCCTATTTATAAAGCAGGTGATCCCCATAATCCTACAAATTATAGACCTATCTCTATCCTTTCGACTTTGTCTAAGGTGTTAGAAAAGTTAGTTAAAAAGAGGCTCATGCGATATCTTGAGCTTAATAATCTACTGAGTGATAATCAATTTGGATTTAGAGAAGGTAAGTCAACCAAAGATGCCGTCCTGACGCTAACTAGAAAAATCTCTACATACCTTGATAGTGGGAATAAGTGCATGGGTGTATTTCTGGATCTCCAGAAGGCTTTCGATACCGTTTCGATCTCTATGTTATTGACTAAATTGGAGAATGTGGGGATCAGGGGTATAGCTCGTGACTGGTTCGCAGATTATCTGGTCGGAAGATCACAACGTGTACGGGTCGAAGGACATTAGAGTGATAGTGCAGGATGTACCTAAGGTGTTCCACAGGGAAGTGTACTGGGGCCTCCTTTCTTCCTTTTATATATAAATGACCTATGCAAAATTAATTTTCCTAATCTTGACTTGTTCATGTTTGCAGACGACACTCTTATACTGGTCCATGATAAAACTTGGCAACAAGTGTCGGATCTTGCAGAGGATTGTCTCTCTATAGTGATGTAATGGCTAGAAAATAACCTGTTATCCTAAATACCAACAAAACAAAGTTCATGTGCTATAGCAAGACAACATCAGGAGGACCTGACACCAACATTAGAATTAAAATTCACACATATCCATGCAATCGTAGCAGTCGACCTGATGAGTGTGAATGTTCCTTTTTGTCGCGGGTACATTCTATAAAGTACCTTGGCGTTGAAATTGATGATAAAATGAATTGGAAAATGCATATAATGTCTTTTTCTACAAGATTGAGAAAACACATTTATGTTTTTAAAACTCTAAGAACAGTTGTTGAACAACTATAAATTAGCATTATAAACATATAAAGCCCTTGGTGAATGCATTATTAGATAATGTATCTGTGCATGGGGTACCGCAGCAAAATCATATTTGATCACTGTAGAACGTGTACAACGTACAGTACTGAAAGTGTTATTCTCCTTACCCTACAGGCACCATACAACTGATGTCTATGATAAAGCTAACGTACTTAGTGTTAGAAAATTATTTGTTTATGAAAGTCTACGAAATTATCACAAAAAAATTGTTCCTTTCCTGCCTAAATCATCTGCAAGGCTTGAGCGTTGTCCTATTCCCAAAGTAAAAACAAGATTCGCCCAGAAGCAGTTTGATGTTATGGTTCCACACCTATATAACAGACTTAATAAGAAATATAATATAAAAGACTGCAATAATAACGTTATTAAGAAACATATATTGTTATGGCTTAAAAAACTTGATTATGAAGATGTAGAAAAAATGTTAACTGGTTTTTATTACTGACGCAATCACACACACACACACACACACACACACACACACACACACACACACACACACACACACACACACACACACACACACACACACACACACACACACACACGCACACGCACACGCACACACAGATATGCGCTAGTGAGTAGCCCTTTCTTTATTAACTTTGTTTTCTTGTTTTGAGTATTTCTGTTTAAGAACTTATAATGTTATGTTAAGGCATAAATTAATAATGCAATGTTATGGGAGAAGCCTCTGAAACACAGTTTAAATCTAGTTTGAGAGCCTATGGATTCAATGAAACATTTACTGTAATATTTTATGTCAAAATAAAGTTTTGTATTGTATTGTTCACGTGGTAGCGGCGTAAGAAAGTTCACCAACCCATTTCATCTCGTGGGTGTAGTAAGAGACGACACATGGAAACTGAAACAGGAAATGGGCAAAAAAACATTGCGCTTACCAACCCATCTGCCAAATGTGCAACTATAGCAAATATTCCACTTATGAGGCAATTTAATAGGGGGCTTATGCTCAGCAGTGGAATTTTGATAGGATGGAATGAATTAATAAATGAAGGTCTATTTAATGAGTTTGCCCTTATGTTCTTTTTCATCACTCAGTCTACAAACAGTCCACTGCTTGACTTTTTTAAAATACGTTACCCCACACTAGTATTTTCTCCAGTATCGTGGAGGCAGTTTACATACATGAATTTCACAAGAACAAACATCCAGATAAGGTACAATTATTCGTAGGCCATACAAATACTTGAAAAATGCGGGATTTGAACTCGCGGCCCTCAGCGCCGCAACTCATAGATAGCTAAGCCACTAGCCACAGAGCCGGCTGCTTCTCTATAGTAGAGAGAACTCAAACCTTTGATGTTTCTCCCCATCGCCGATCATGGACTGATTACTTTGTTTCTGACTTGAAGGCCTTCGTGAGTCTCGACATTATGAGTCACTCCACTGGTGTCGGCCAGGGGTAAGGGGAATGGAGGTGGGAGCGGTAAATTAAAAGGCACGGCGGGGGTCAAGATCGCTGGTAAAGGACGTCTTCGTCCTAAGCAGGCAAAAACGACCCCTGCCCCCCCCCCCACGCCTATAAATGGCTAATCCCAAGGGTAAGACGAGGGTCCTCCAGGCAAATCTTCACCCTGCAGCAGCTGCTTCTGCCGTGGTGGAGGTTTGCTTCGCAGAGGACAACATCGACCTCGCCCTCATACAAGAGCCTTGGGTGGCCAAAGGTCAAGTTCTGGGATTGTCGGCTGCCGGTGAGATCTTAGTCATTACTAAAGGCAGTAGACCCAGAGCTTGTATAATCTACAATAAAATTATTGAACTTTTAGCTGTTCCAGAGTATTGCAATGATGACCTGGTTACAGCCTTTATAAATCTTTAGGGATGCACAGGGGCCAGAGTAGTCATTTGCTCAGCCTATCTTCCCGGAGAGAACCCAGAACATGCCATCGAGTTAGAGCGAGTGGCGGAGTTCGCCCGTAAGCACAACGCCGAACTTGTGGTGGGATGTGATGCTAATGCTCACCACACAGCATGGGGAAGCACTAGCATCAACGAAAGAGGTGAGTTACTTTTTGACTTTCTTATATCTAATCGCCTGGTAAGCCTAAACTTAGGGTGTACACTAACCTTTATAACGTGTGGTAGGCAGGAAGTTTTAGACATAACCTTTGCTACCAATAACATATCCAGGCGGATTACTGACTGGCATGTTAGTAGTGAAAACTCGATGTCTGATCACAGACACATTAAGTTTGTGATTAAAGCATCACCAACTTATGAAACTGTTGCTTTTAGGGATCCAAAAGCGACCTCCTGGGATGTCTATAGAGATAGTCTAAGGAGGAATGTGGAAACGTTTCCTAAAAGCATAAAAACGATGGTATGGAGTTAGCGGCGGAGACGGTAACCGTAGGTATCCGTGAAGCCTTCGAAGACAGTTGTCCCGTCAAAACCAAAACCTCAACACGAAAAGTTCCTTGGTGGAACACTAAGCTAAATCAGCTTAGGGAAAAGACCAGGAAACTATTCAATAGGCCTAAAAAAGCCAAAGAGTAGGATATTTATTGTGCAGCGCTAACCGATTATAATAAAGAAACCAGGAAAGCTAAGAGAGAATCGTGGAGGAAGCTATGCGAGGAAGTTGAGTCTTTGCCTCGCAGTGCAAGACTACACAAAATGCTATCGAAATCTAAACCTAATCAGATCGGGCTTCTTAAAAAGGCTGATGGTAACTTCACTAATAGTGAAACGGAAACACTGGAGCTACTAGCGTCAACCCATTTCCCAGAATCACATACATAATATGACTCTGGTCTCGAACTATTTCAGAGCCCTACAAAGGCCTTGTAATGAGGAAAAGGCCTTATCTGGTGACAATCTTCAGAGCAAATTTTGCATGAACGAAGAACGATGGACAATTGTCAAAGTTCTATTTATACCTAAGGCTGGTAGAAAGGACTACGCTTTACCAAAGTCCTTTAGACATGTAAGCCTCTCTTCCTTTATTCTTAAGACATTGGAAAAGGTTATAGTTAGATATATTAGGGATGTAGCTCTAGCTACGAGACCTATACACTTCAACCAGCATGCTTACTGCAGAGGCAAATCTACGGAAACAGCCCTGATCAGTGTTACTGAGAGGGTCGAAAAAGCGCTGGAGGATAAAGAAATAGCTCTTTGTGCCTTTCTAGACATTGAGGGCGCCTTCGACAGTAGATTGAAAGAGGGACTCTTTATGATGAATTCTTTCTTACAGAAACGGCCTCACAGGAAGTGGACCTGGTCGAGCCCCGACCGTTCGACAAAATGAGATTGACTTCAGTTCAAATGTAGACTGAGAGAAAATATAAGTGGTATTGATGAATTGTGTATGAATGATTTAGACTTGGAGACTGTGTGGTATAATGTCAAGAAAGGTTTGGTGGATGCAGCCACCGAAGTATGTGGTGTAAGTAAGAGAACGAATGAAAGGAAAAATAATACGTTGTGGTGGGATGATGAGGTACGGATGGAAGTTGAAGCAAAGAAGAGAGCATGGCTAGATTTACTAGCAACCAAAGCTGGTAATTCTAGCGGTATGATTGATGAGATTGTAAGAAAAAAGACAGACTTTAGACTTATAAATAAGAGAGTAAAAGAAGTTGTTGAAAGGAAAAAGCAATAAAGAACGGATAAGAAAGATAGAAGGATATCTGATAACTTCCAGAAAAGTATTAAAATGCACTGAAAACTCGTAATAACTGCCAGGGGAAATTCAATACAGCCTAGAATGAATGCTATACGAGACGAGAATGGCTGTATGCAGAATGATGAAGTTTCTAATTTAAAGAGATGGAAGGAATTCTTTGAAAGCGTGTTTATGAGTGAAGAGTCGTCTGAATTAAGTGAAATAGATACTCCGAAAGAAATGGAGAGAGGTAGGGAGATAAAAGTAGATGAAATAATGAAGGCAATGAAAAGCATGAAAGCAGGTAAGGCAGCCGGATATGATAGAGTATCACTCGAAATGCTAAGGGCTGGAGAAGGAGTGGTGGCAGGCCTGCTGTACACCTTGTTTAATTTATGTTGGGAACTGAAGCGGGTACCGGAAGACTGGTGCAAAGCCGTTATAGTCCCAATATATAAGGGAAAAGGGTCACAGTAGGACTGTAAAAACTACCGTGGCATTAGCTTGCATAGCATTGTGGGTAAACTGTATGCTAAGGTGTTAATTGAAAGAGTTATGGAAGAAACTGATGGAAAAATTTGGGATGTGCAAGCTGGATTTAAAAAGGGGATGGGGTGTACGGACCAAGTCTTTTCCATGCGGATGATTGCGGAGAAGTTTTTGGTCAAAAACCAGAAAGTTTTTTGTGCGTTCATGGACTTGGAAAAGGCTTATGACAGAGTGCACAGGAATGTGTTATGGCAAACAATGAACTCATTTGCGTTGCGCGCTGGTTTGATACAGGCATTAAAGTCTCTTTATAGGGACTCTAGTGCTTGTGTCAGGATCAACGGGGTCTACTAGGACTGGTTTGGCATCCAAAAAGGTGTCAGACAGGGCTGTGTAGCTTCACCGTGGATGTTTAACCTATTTATGGACAGTTGTTTGCAAACTCTGAAAGTTGAAGAATGTGGGTTGAGAATGGGTGAGTTAACCGTCAAATGCCTCTTGTACGCCGATGATCAAGTCATATTTGCATCGTCGGCGGCCGAGTTGCAAATGTTGGTTACTTTAATGAACTGGTCATTAAAAGAAAGGGGTATGAAAGTGAACGCAAGTAAGACGAAAGTGATGGTTTTTGAAAGAGAAGAAAGTAAAACGTTATGTGAAATAAGAATAGAAGGGGAGTTGATTGAGCACGTGGATGAGTTTGTATATTTGGGATGTTTATTTAGCAGGGATGGCAGATATGATAAGAATATAGAACGACGAGTGAATGCAGGAAATAGAGTGAATGGCTACACGCTATTATGAAAGTCAGAATGTGTCAAAAAAGGCACGTAATGCAATTCATAATGCTGTGTTAGTCCCTACTTTAATGTATGGTAGTGAAAGTTGGGTCTGGCAGAAGAAGCATGAGAGTAGAATAAATGCTGTAGAAATGCGGTCATTAAGGATTATGCTAGGGCTGAATCTGAATGACAGGGTGAGAAATTGTGTGATAAGAGAAAAATGTGGTTTGCAAGATGACGTTGTGACCAGGATTAAGAAAGTAATGCTTCGGTGGTTTGGTCATGTAGAGAGAATGAACAGCAAAGAGTGGCAAAGCAAATTTATGTTGCAGAAGTGAACGGAAGAGTCGGGAAGGGACGCCCTAGACGAAGGTTTATCGACCGAATTGGCGATATATTGAAAATGGGCCAGATTAGGAGTACCCTTAACTGACGAGCGTGTATTCGTAGACATATGGATGTAAAACAGGCGAGAGAAGTGTGTCAGGATCATGCCAAATTGAAGTCCGTAGTCTCTGCCTACCCCTCTGGGTGACAGGCGTGAGTGTTTATGTTATGTCATGACTTCATTATGACGACTACACGGCAACTGTTCAGTGATATCTCAGTGATCGCGAGGGTGAAAACTGGTAGCGATCACCGAATGGTTAGAGGCACACTGAACCTAAACGTTAAGTAGGAGAGGTGTCGTCTAATGAAGTCAATGCTCCGTCTCCCTCGTGCTCTAATCCAAAGTCCCGAAACCTTTTAGCTTGAGTTACAAAACCGTTTTCAGTGAAGACAAGCTCGTGGAAACTGTCCATGCGGTCGGAGCTAAGTTTTGTAAGACCCGCCGCAGAAGAACACAAAACTCTCCGATCACACTCTTAATCTCATGGCTGGTAGAAGGGAAATGAAGCAGCAATCTTCAGGAGATTTGATAGCATACAGGAAACTGAACAGACAGATCTCCAAATGCATGCGGCGGGACTTACGCAACTTTAAAACTGCCCGTATTGAAGAAGCGATCGAGCGGAACCAGGGCTCCAAAGTCTTTGCCAGAGATCTGTCTGCCAGAAAGAGCCAAAAGTCGAAGCTGAAGACTGAATGTGGCAGAAACGTTTCCGGGACACCTGAGATTTTGAGTGAGATTGATAGGTTCTATGGGCAGCTGTAAACATCATCGTTGGAGCCACACGCAAGTGTAAGTAACGATCCAAGAGCAAGTCTTATCCGACATTATTCCGATGATATCCCGGACGTCAGTCTGCGCGAGATTATAATGCCTCTCCAGCACCTTATAAACGGCAAGTCCCCGGACGAGGAAGGAATTACAGCGGAGCTTCTAAAAGCGGGTGGAAAACCGGTACATGTAGTCCTTGAGAAGCTCTTTCATTCCGTCCTCCATGGTGGCACTACTCCGGAGGCGTGGAGCAGAAGTGCGGTGGTCTTATTCTTCAAGAAAGGCGACAATGCTCTCTTGAAGAACTACAGACCGATTTCCCTTCTGAACCGCGTCTACGTGCTGTTTTCGAGAGTCATTACGAATCATCTCGCATGCAGACTCGACGACTTCTAGCCTCCCGAACAAGCCGGTTTCCGAAAAGGCTTTAGCACCATAGACCACATACATACCCCTCGGCAAATTGTACAGAAGACCGAGGAGTACAATTTGCCACTATGTCGTGCGTATGTGGACTATGAGAAAGCCTTTGATTCCGTCGAAATTTGGGCGGTGCTGGAGTTCCTTCAGCGGTTCCAAGTTGAATGGCGGTATATCGAAGTGCTGAAGTGTTTGTACAGTAGGGCTACGATGGCTATCCGAGTACAGAACCAGAGTACGAATCCTATCCAACTGCAGAGAAGTTTAAGACAGGGTGACGTTATATCCCCGAAACTCTTCACCGCTGCATTGGAAGTCGTTTTCAAGCTACTGGACTGAAAAGGATACGGTATCAACATCAAGGGCGAGTACATCACTCACCTTGGATTTTCCGACGATATAGTCCTTATGGCAGAATCCCTGGAGGACTTAAGCACTATGCTTAATGACCTCAATAGTGCCTCCCAACGGATAGGTCTTAAGATGAACATGGACAAAACAAAGATCATGTATAACGTCCATGTCACACCTATGCCGGTAGTTGTTGGGAGCACTAAGATTAAAGTTGTTGACTAGTATGTTTACCTGGGACAAATAGTCAGACAAGGTAAGTCCAACTTCGACCGAGAGGTCCATCGACGGATTCAACTCGGCTGAGCAACGTTCGGGAAATTACGACACATCTCCTCGTCAGGTATACCTCAAAACTTGAAAACGAGACTGTACAACCAGTGCATATTGCCAGTGATGACTTATGGAACTGAGACGTGGTCCTTCACTACTGGTCGTATTAGGAAGCTCAAGGTCGCTCAGCGAGCTATAGAGAGGACTATGCTCGGGGTTTCTCTGCGTGATAAACTTAGAAATGAGGATATCCGCAGTAGAACCAGAGTGTCCGACATAGCCCAACGGATTAGTAAGCTGAAGCGGCAATGGGCCGGCCATATAGCTCGAAGAACCGACAACCGATTGGGAAAAAAATTTCTTGAGTGGCAGGCTCGTACCAGTAGGCAGAGTGTAGGGCAACCCCCCACTAGATGAAGTGACGACCCGGTAAGACATGCAGGAAGTCGATGGATGCAGGTGGCTCAGGACTGTGCTTTGTGGCATTCCTTGTGGGAGACCTATGTTCAGCAGTGGACTTTTGAAGGGCTGCAATGATGATGATGATGATGATTAACCGTGTAGTGTTGGTGTAAGAATATCTACTAACCCATATCATCCCGAGGGTGTCGTAAGAGGTGACAGAGGGAAAATGAAAAGCAGATGGGCAGCAGCATCTTCCTGATAACAACTTAAAATAATAAAAAACTGCGGTTGCCAACCCGCTTGCCTAGCGTGGCAACTATGGCAGAATCCCCTCATGAGGAATCTATGAGGGAGGTCTATGTACAGCAGTTGACTTTTATAGCATGTAATGGATAATTGCAATGGAATCGAGTAATTAATCTGCCGCATGGCTCTAGTGCATGTTGGTGGACTTAACATGTCCATGAAATATTTCTATTCTTCAGACAAGCTGGTTTCGTCATGATGTTTTCTTTTAACGCCGAGCACGAGGCAAATCAGATTTTTTCCCCAGTAGTCTTACCAAAAGAATTACTTGTATGACTGTTCGGATTTTTTTTCGAAGGACTTACTAGTAACACCACTGAGATACGCCATATTTGTACTAAAATTTAAATTCAGCAGCAATATATTAATTTCCTTAAATTTTTGTCGAAACGACTTTCCAGGTTTTAAATCATAGCTCTAATGGGCCTCTTTTGTGAAACAAATATAATTTGAGTCTCAGTCGCGTGTCTCCATAGCAAAATACCATACGACATTACGCTATGGAAAAAGCTAAAGTAAACAAGTCAAGCTGTTTCAACACTGGTAAGATTTCTAATCTTTTTTACAGCATATGCTGCAGAAATAAGTCTGCTAATATATACATGAAACCGAAAGTGGCCGAGAATTGAGCCCTGAGGCGCGTTTATTTGTTTTATCGACGCGGAAGAGCTCATACTATTAATGACAACTTTTTGCGTTCTGTTACTTAAATATGAAATAATTAATTTAAGAGAATCACTTCTTACACCGTAGTGCTGAAGTTTCCTGATTAGAACACAATCGAAGGCTTTGGATAGGTCACAGAAAATACCCAAAGCATGATGTGAATTCTCCCATGCATTGAAGATATATTTAATCAGCTAAACACCAGCATCAGTTGTCAAGCGAGCCCCTGTGTGGTATATGTATTGTATATTTGTGAGGTATATGTGGTATACGTATAGGTTTTATATCTCCTGCGCAATGAATAGGTATTGTATATTTCAATTTGTATATTAACACAATAAACATTTTTTTGCAAGATTTCTTAAATTTTTCAAATCAATTAGAATTATAAGCATTTTATTTGTGTTATCAGCTTTACTTAACATCTTATGTTATTGTGACGCAGAACAACTTGCTTTATAATGAATTTAATTACCGCATTATTTTATACCCTTTTATCTAAATTTACAGAACTTACTGATGTCTTTTGTTTAACTCAACAGCTGACTTAACTTTGATTATTCAACCGAATTAATTTGGCTCCAGTCTGCCTCAAATTTGAACACTAAAGAATGTAAAAGCGTATTTTGTTCCTTTTTAGTAATAAAATAAAATAATCTACAAATAATTGTTTTTATTCTGAGTGTTTATTTCCATACAATTATTTGTGTATCTAAAATACACAAAGGGTTAGTTACTAGTATCCCCTACAAAATTTCTAACAATGCATATTGTAAGAAACTATCTAAGCATCATTTTAAAATAGATGACATGCTGACAAAGAACGAAAACGGAGGCCTTCAACGTGGAGTGAACGTTAGAGTGAATACGATCGCACGTAGGTTACAAAATTCTCGAGACATGTAAAGTTAACAACACTATTAAGGGTCTATTGTAATGCAATTGGACTGTCGCAGTACCTTTGCACAAGGTTTAAGTCCCGCACTATAACAAACGCAATTAGCTAGGTAAATGAAAGTTTCCATATTTGCTACAAGTATGCATAAACACATCAACAGAATCTAGGAATATCTTAATCCTAAATTGTTTACGACTTTATAGTTTAAAATCTTTTTAGTTTCCATAAAAAGTTTATTCACAGATTGAAACCTCTTTTATACTATTTTCAAAATTAAAAAATGTAAATAAAAAAACAAAAGAAAAACAAAATACAGCGGCAAAATTGTTAGTAATTCGTTACGTAAAGGAAAATTTAAATTGTTCTACTGATATTAATTAATGAAAAGGGATTAGATTGTTTTTCTTTTTTAATTTAGTGTAAGCTTTAAGAGTCATGTCACGTCGTCATTTGAGTAAAGATAAAATTTTACGAGCCGTAGGCATGTTAGAAAATGGTGCTGTTCAACGCGTCGTTGCTGAGGCCCTACACACCAGCCAAAACGTGATATTGGCAGTACTAGGTATATGGCCGAACGGCATACGATTAGATATCGTGTTATTACGCAGAGAAAGGATCAATTTCTCGAAATGACCCCCTGAAGACAACCCAATGTCACAGCGATGCAATTACTACAAAGGCGCCAGGAGGATCACCAGCAGGTAAGCGACCAAACCATGCGAAGGAGGTTGCATGAAGTTCGTCTTCATGCTCGAAGACCGCTACATGTTCCAGCATTGCGACGTGGCAATCGCGGTCAGCGGCTTTCGTGGGCTCGGGAGCATTTACCATGGAGTGACGAACAATGGTCTTTGGTGCTGTTCACCGTTGAGTCCCGGTTTGGGTTTCATCCGGATTCACGAAGAACACGCGTTTTAGAACTCCAGGAGAATTAGCCAT
>JAGSMP010003049.1:0-15156 GCA_029286625.1 Parnassius orleans | reverse complement strand
CTATTTCGCTCTAACACTATACGGTCCATCGTGGTAGGTTGAAATTGTTTTCACTGCGTCGTTTCTTACAAAAACTTGCTTGCATGTTTTCAAATCTTGATGAATGAATACTGATTTATTATTTTTGTGATGATGTGCGTTTCGTCGATAAGACTTTGTTGATTGATTCTTAGTTGAGTTACAAAATCGTAATTCATTTCTTTTATTTGACGATGTTGAAGTGAAGAAGTCACACGGTAGTCTTATGCTGCAGCTAGGTTAGCTGAGCGGCGCTAAGACTAGTGTCTGCACGCGGTGTTGCTCGTAGTCCAAGTAGCACTGTAGGTAGCTCATCAATCCACTTTGTATGTTGAGATAAACGAGTTTTGAGTGGTCTTCAATGTACGATGCCATCGTTCGACTATTCCGTTTGATTGAGGACGGTATGCTGTTGTACGTCTTCTGTATTCATAGTTTGAAGAAGTTTGAGGAATAGGTTGCTTTCGGAAGTTTCTTCCTTGATCCGTTGTGATGGTTTTAGGTGATCCAAACGAGTAATCCAATTTTCATAAATTATCTTCGCGACGGATTCAGCTGATGTATCATCGGTAGGTATTGCCTGGCCATCTTGTTGTTCGATCATTGTTACGAGGTAACGATGTCCTTGCGGTGAAGTAGGTAATGTTCCAACGATGTGAATGCAGGTATTCGAATCTCTCTCCGTAGGTGGAAATGAATCTAGCTGCTTGATGTATGCCTTGTACTTTGCATTTTGGCATTGAATGCATTGCTTCGCCCAGTTGCCAACATCCACTTGTATTGAATATGATGAACTCTTTCTTCCAGAAGTGGCTCCACAGGAAGTGGACCTGGTCGAGCCCCAACGGTTCGACAAAAAATGAGATTGACTTCATTATGACGACTAGACTGCAACTGTTCAAAATGTCTCAGTGATCGCGAGGGTGAAAACCGGCAGCGATCACTGAATGGTGAGAGGCACACTGAACCTAAATGTTAAGTTGGAGAGGTCACGTCTAATGAAGTCAACGCTCCGTCCCTCTCGTGCTCTAATCCAAAGTCCCGAAAACTTTCAGCTCGAGTTACATTATCGTTTTCAGTGTCAAGAAGATTGCAATGCGGTGGAAGATATGAATGACAAGCTCGTGGAAACTGTCCATGCGGTCAGAGCTGAGTTGTGCAATACCCGCCGCAGAAGAACACAAAAACTCTCCGATCATACTCTCAATCTCATGGCTGTTAGACGGGAAATGAAACTGCAGTCTTCAGCAGATTTGACAGCATACAGGAAACTGAACAGACAGATCACCAAATGCATGCGGCGAGATGCCACTTCAATACAGCTCGTATTGAAGAAGCGATCGAGCGGAACCAGGGCTCCAAAGTCTTTTCCAGAGATCTGTCTGCCAGAAAGAGCCAACTGTCGAAGCTGAAGACCGAGTGTGGCAGCATCGTTTCCGGGACACCTGAGATTTTGAGTGAGATTGAGAGGTTCTATGGGCAGTTGTTCACATTATCGTTGGAGCCACACGCAAGTGTGAGTAACGATCCGAGAGCAAGTCTTATCCGACACTATTCATTTGATATTCTGGACATCAGTCTGAGCGAGATTGGAATGGCTCTCCAGCAACTTAAAAGCGGCGAATCTCCGGGCGAGGATGGAATTACAGCAGAGCTTCTGAAAACGGGTGGCAAACCGGTACTTGAAGTCCTTCAGAGGCTCTTTAATTCCGTCCTCCGTGGTGGCACTACACCGGAGGCGTGGAGCAGAAGTGCGTTGGTCTTGTTCTTCAAGAAAGGCGACAACGCTCTCTTGAAGAACTACAGACCGATTTCCCTTCCAAGCCGCGTCTACGTGCTGTTTTCTAGAGTCATTACGAATCGTCTCGCACGCAGATTCGACGACTTCCAGCCTCCCGAACTAGCCGGTTTCAGGAAAGGCTTTAGCACCATAGACAACATACATACCCTCCGGCAAATTGTACAAAAGACCGAGGAGTACAATCTGCCATTATGTCTTGCGTATGTGGACTATGAGAAAGCCTTTGATTCCGTCGAAATTTGTGCGGTGCTGCAGTCGCTTCAGCGGTGCCAAGTTGACTGTCGGTATATCGAAGTGCTGAAGTATTTGTACAGTTGGGCTACGATGGCTATCCGAGTACAGAACCAGAGTACGAAACCTATCCAACTGCAGAAAGGTGTAAGGCAGGGTGACGTTATATCCCCGAAACACTTCACCCCGCTGCATTGGAAGACGTTTTCAAGCTACTGGACTGGAAAGGATATGGTATTAACATCAATGGCGAGTACATCACTCACTTTCGATTTGCCGACAATATAGTCCTTATGGCAGAATCGCTGGAGGACCTAAGCGCTATGTTCAATGACCTCAATAGTGTCTCCCAACGGATAGGTCTTAAGATGAACATGGACAAAACAAAAATCATGTTTAACGTCCATGTCACACCTATGCCGGTAGTTGTTGGGAGCACTAAGCTCGAAGTTGTTGACGAATATGTTTACCTAGGACAAATAGTCCGACTAGGTAAGTCCAACTTCGACCGAGAGGTCAATCGACGGATTCAACTCGGCTGGGCAGTGTTGGAGATTACGAAACATCTTCTCGTCAGACATACCTCAAAACCTCAAAACTAGATTGTACAACCAGTGCGTGTTGCCAGTGATGACCTATGGATCTGAGACGTGGTCCTTCACTGCTGGCCGTATGTGGAAGCTCAAGGTCGCTCAGCGAGCTATGGCGAGGGCTATGCTCGGGGTTTCTCTGCGTGATAAACTTATAAATGAGGATATCCGCAGTAGAACCAGAGTAACCTACATAGCCCAACGGATTTGTAAGCTGAAATGGCAATATAGCTCGAAGAACCGAAAACCGAAGCAGAAAGAAGGTTCTCGAGTGGTAGCCTCATACCGGTAGACGAAGTGTGGGGTGACCCCACTAGATTGAGTGACGACCTGGTAAAACATGCAGCAAGTCAATGGATGCTGGTGGCTCAGGACCGTGCTTTGTGGCAGTCCTTAGGGGAGGCCTATGTTCAGCAGTGGACTTGTGAAGGCTGTAATGATGATGATGATGATATTACTTATATTAGTTATAGTAATAGGTCGGGGAAAAAGTTTCTTCGTATTTGATTCGTATAAAATTGAAGAAAAATCTCTTTGGTTGTACTGTTTGTATCTGGCTGAATTTAATATCAATACAAATAGGACATTAAGAAAAAGAAAAATAAAAAGTAAAAAACACTTTCCCGCCATTTTTCAATTGTTTTTATGTATGCCAAAATGAGTGAATCTATCGAAGAAATTCGATACATTCTAAAGTTTTCTTACAAAAAGTGGAAAAATGCGATTTGGTTCAAGCGTTTTCAGTCCGGGAATTTTGATGTCAAACATGTAGCTCGTTCTGGTCACCCTCATACGGATAAAAGCGATGCCATTTTTGAAAAAGTGGAGCAAGATCGGTATATTATTAGTTACGATATAGCCGAGGAATTGAGGATTGACTACGAAATAGTTTTGGCCTATTTGAAAAACTCTGGCTATATGCTCCGTACTCACATACGGTTTTACTCGATCTAGCAAACACGCCGAGTAAAAATCACGGCACGGGTTTTCGTCCACACATTCAGTTTTTATTTATAGAGTGACGCGTGACGTTTAGTATTCAGCGAACCGTTCGAGCCAAAAAATGTCTGTTCAATAAAGGAGACATTTAGCAAGTCTCTCAATTCAGACTAATCTTTTGACTTGACATTCCATGAACAATCGCAATGTCTATATAAGCTTATAAATTCCTCCATAACCCCTTTGGAATAAATTTTTAAATCCATTTCTGAATAAACGCGTGTTTTAACTACGCTCAACAATGGCGGACTGACGCTGGACTCGGACACGTACATACACCCGAGTCAGGCTCGACGGCTCGCTTTGAATAGGTGCGAAGGAAATTACATTTATTTAATTCCATCGAGCCGGCTCGATGCGAGCCTTCGAGTTGTGAGTTTTGCGGTCCACACGTTGATCTTTACTCGTTTTTGAGTAAAACTATCGAGTAATACCGAATGTGTGTACGGAGCTATACAAAAAAGTTCGATATTTGGGTACCACACGAGCTCACTGAAAGAAACCTAATGAATCGTGTACTCGTTTGCGATTCCCTATTGAAACGTAATGAAACCGAATCATTATTGAAAAGATTGAGCACTGGTGACGAAAAGTAGATCACCTACGACAAGAACGTGCGAAAAAGATCATGGTCAAAGGGTAGTCAAGCTTCACAGACTGTAGCGAAACCCTGATTAACACGCAATAAGGTGATGCTGTGTGTATGATGGGAATGGAAGGGCATCGTTTATTATGAGCTTTTACCGCCGGGAAAACCATCGATTCGGATCTCTACTGCCAACAACTAATGAGGCTCAACCAAGAAATTGAGAAAAAACGGCCGGAATTGATCAACAGAAAAGGAGTGGTCTTTCATCATGATAACGCCAGACGGACCTCACACATCTTTGGCCACTCAGCTAAAATTGAGAGAGCTTGGTTGGGAAGTGTTAATGCATCCACCATATAGTCCTGACCTTGCACCCTCAGATTTTCACCTGTTTCGGTCTCTTCAGAATTCTTAACTTAACATCAAGAGAAGACTGTCAAAACTACTTGCCGCATTTTTTTAAAATCACAAATCCCAAGATTTCTACAGCTACGTGATTATGTCACTACCTACAAGATGGCAACAACTTATCGAATAAAATGGCAAACATATTATACTCATTATTAAATGTAATTAAACTTTGAAAAAAAAAATGTCTTGAACTTGTATATAAAATACGAAGAAACTTTTTCCCCGACCTTCTACAATACCTTCAGAACTCCTAAGTCTTTTGCTATGCAAAATGTGTCAATATGTAGTGACTAATTAGTGTCTACTAAGATTACTTACAATGATTTTTTTTATGTTTACGCGAATACTACATATGGAATTAAACTTAATTTACGGATTTTATCGCGTTTAATTTAAAGTGTCTATTACTTTAAAAATCAATATGATTTTAAAAAATATTTGTAAAAGTAGGTAAGTACAATAAAATTATAATATTAATTATAAATGATTTTGAAAAATTTCTGAAGGTCAACAGACAGATAAATAGACATTAATAGTTGAGAGGTTTTTTTTTTAATTTGGCACGAATGTTATTATTTAAAAAAATATTATAAATTTAAAATACATATTATTCAGTTTTTTCTGAGTAGCAAAATTACGTTTCTTAAACAAAAATGTTCGGGGAATAGTAGTAACTAGTAACCATCATTTATTTGGAGCAAGCTGCTTGGAACGACACGATGCGGCCTCGCCTGCCCACAAATCAGTGTAATCAGATTTTAAACCTCCACACACAGTAATTTGCAATTGGAGCATCGAATAATGGTAGGGACTGACTGGTCCCACGTACGCAACGTATGCGATGCAACGCTCCTACGTTAGTGTACACACTTGACCTACGTATGCAACGTACGCAGTATTGCCAACAACTAAACTAGCTCTCCACCAGATTCAACTTCTAAAACCACCATAAAACCACTAACAAAAAGCGACCTTACACTCGTAATCCCTAAATTTTCCACTAAATAAACTTTTGTTTATTACGAAAGAAAAAAATAGGCGTGTTAGTAATTGTTTTATTTTATTATTACATACTATATAACAAAATATTAAAATTCTATGTAAATAAACAATAAATATATATAGGAACAATTAATAAATCTACCAGTCAACATCTATTATTTAATTGACTGTTATTTTAAATTAAATCATATTCTTCAGATGTATGATTTTTGTCGACACCATTAACTTCGGTTTCAGATTGATATGTATTTTTGGTATTTATTTGTTTTATAACGCTTATCGTAATTTTCAATTCGTTGCAGCATTTTCCTGTTAACCTCATACCGCAGCGTACTCTTAAAATAGCCGCTAAAGGTTAAATTTGCTTGTTGTTTTTTATTACAGAGTAATCACAAAATTCGCTAATAACTCAAATTTTAATTTAACTGGGATGGATCGTATGAATCATTTTTGCCTACACAGTAAAAGTAAATTCTCCTGAAATGACGTAGATATATATATTATATATATATTTCCACAAATTGAAACATAATTCTACTGACCCACTAGAAAAAACCACCAGCTGGAGAAGTATTGCATCACTAAAAGCAATATTTCTCCACTAAAAGGAGGGACGAAACCACCAGTTTTAGTGGAAAATCCACTAAGTTGGCAACACTAGGGGATTGCGTACGAATATACCCTCCACCTTCCCACGCCGATCTAGACATCGCAGATCGACGTTGCGTCGGACGCGTGTGATTGTGTTGCATACAATAAGTGTGTTTCTAGTGCATAGTTTTTCATACAAAATCAAGAGTACAGACGTCATAATGCGTTGCATACGTTGCGTACGTGGGATCAGTCTATCTCTACCTTTAAGCTACGTTGGTGTACCGCAGTTGCTTGTTAGGCTTTTCACTTAATTTATAAGTGTCTTCACGAACTGATTTTTTTTGTGTAAGTACTATTTTATCTTTAATAAAGAGCTAAGCAAGAAAGGAATATATTGTTCTGAAAAAAGTATATTTTTATTTTTGCCGAAACTTTATCAGGTACTTAAGGAAATTACGCGAAGATTTTCTTATTTGATTATTTGATTATTATTTTGATTACTACCTTGATTGAATTCAAAATTACTCTCATAAACGTTCTACAGTCATATAAAGTCACTTGAAAGCCTGTTATGGATATTCAAGGAGGCCTAGCGTTCTCGTTTGTATATTTCTGAGACATTATTTTATTTCATGTCTATCTCTTAATATATAACTTCTTTAGCACTAATAGCAAAGCGGACAAAGCAAATTTATGGTTGGATGGCTACCAAACTATAAATAATAATATAAAAAAACATTATTTTTAATAAAAACATTATTTCAAATATTTTTATAATTTGACATAACTTAATGTTTATTTTCAACTAGGGTTACCAGGTGTCTTGCTGGGAAATCCTGACAAAAAGCCTGATTTCTATAAAAATGTCCTGACATTATTGCTGCGAGCGGGCGCGATTTCTTTTTTTCTTTTGTTTTAAAAAACAAATTTTACCCCCACACTAGGATTTTCTCCTGTATCGTGGAGGCAGTTTACAAACATAAATTGCACGAGGACAAACATCCAGACCCGGAACAATTATTTGTAGGCCATACAAATACTTGTTCCGTGCGGGATTCGAACCCGCGGCCCCCAGCGCAACAGCTCATTGCTAAGCCACTGCGCCACGGAGCCGTTTAATATATACATATATAAAAAATTCTCTGGAAATAAAATAAATGAACATCTTGATAACTGGTACAAGCACTCTTGAATTATAATAATAAAATATGTATTTTTAATTTTTTCAAAAATATACCCTATATAATTTTTAAAACAAAATTTTG
This sequence comes from Parnassius orleans, assembly GCA_029286625.1. Taxonomy (NCBI): domain Eukaryota; kingdom Metazoa; phylum Arthropoda; class Insecta; order Lepidoptera; family Papilionidae; genus Parnassius; species Parnassius orleans. The sequence continues at coordinate 7,656 of JAGSMP010003049.1, read as the reverse complement.
TATTATAAGAATCATAGCCCAAACAGCTGTACGTCGAAGTGTGAAATTGGAACCATAGGTTCTTTTTATTACGTAGGCATCCAATAAGAAAGGATTTTTGAAAATTCAAACTAAGAGGGTGAAATAGTGTGTTACAGTTTGTATGAATCATTTTATGCTACGGGGCAATTGACTCAAAACTTGCTGAAAGTACTCTGTAAATAAAATAAATGAATACGTATTTTGCGGTTTTAGTATAAAAAACATTAATTATTAATGATGTGTCAATTTAAACACTGGTTCAAATGCTCATCAAAATTATAAAATATCCATTTTTTCCCTAAAAATCTTTTAAAACGAGGATGCAAAGTTAGTTATGTGCATCTTAAATTGATCCTAAACGAGATAACAAAGATTTTATAACATGTAAAAGTAATTATAGGAATTGAATCGAATATTATGTGAAACTTACACAATATTCGATTCAATTTTGTTCAATATATTATTCAATATATATAAGTTGCACAGTTCAATTTAAGTTAATTTTGTAGGTAGATTAAAAGAATTACAATTATTTTTATATTAATTCTGTTGATTTGATTTAGTTTTATTGTTCCTACACATAACATAATACTAACTTATTTAGTATTTCATTAACTCACCAAAAATCCTTATATTTCCAAAAAAAACCCGGAATCCTGACCAATGCCTAAAAATCCTGACATGTCAGGACAAATCTTGACATCTGGTTACCTTGTATTCATCCCACCTCTAGATACAGACCTCTCATTTCTTATGCTGCTTTCCTCATGCTGATATTATGTTTTTTTGTAGAATAAGGGTGACAAACGAGCACACAGTCCACCTGATGGTAAGTGGATACTGTGGCTCATAGACATCTACATTTATCCTAGATTAAGAATCAAAATGCAGATGCGTTGTCACCCCTGAGGACTAAAATGGAATGCCTCGTATCCAGTAAAAAGGGTCTCTAGTTATCTACACTCACCATATAAAACACAGCAGCATAAAACTGTTATTTTCGCTGGTATTCTGTCAGAGCGTGGTCCTTCCCCGGTCGAGCCGATCCATTCGTGCTAGAACTATACCATAATATAGCTGCATCATGGTAAAAAATAGTCTTTGTCCAAAATGTTTTATTTCTCAGGCGTGCAAGTTTCCTCATGATGTTTTCATTCACCACCGTTACCGTTACAACCAAAAGCCTACTGCCGAAAATAGGCCTCCTTTCTAGATTGCATTATAGTTGGCATTTGCCATAGTTACTACGCTTGGCAGGCGGGCCACCGCCGTTTTTATTTTTTAGTTGTTATTAGGAAGACGCTGCTGCCGATCTTCTGGTTTTGTTTTCCTCTGTCGTCTCTTACGAAACTCACGGGACGATATGGGACAGTGGATATTTTTACACGGTCACCACTTGGTGATAAATCAGCACTTTAAATTGCGAAATACAATTTAATTCCTGTTGGCGGGAATTGACCTCGGGTTGTTCGCGTACTAATGAAATTTTGCCAAGGGGGTGAAATTTTGTCAAGCGCTAAGCGCTTAACTTAAGATCTACTACGGCATTAACGTTGGCACATGCGAATTAAAATGTGACATATGTATGTACATTAGTGATAAAGAAGTTAACAGCTTAGTATGTCCTGTAGTTCATGAACAACTGTTAATAGTTTTTTTATAGAATAAGGGTGACAAAGGAGCATACAGTTCACCTGATGGTAAGTGGATGCTGTGACCCATAGACATCTACATCTTCTCACCTCGGAGGTCTATGATGAATATATATATCTTGGTTTTCTTACTCTCTAAACCGGATTGCTGCAGTGAGTGCACTGCTACGTGGCGGCAGAAGTGGTAAGAGAGCGGTATTAACCCAAACAGAGTGTTAGAAACGGAGCGGTCACAACAGGTGTTGTGATGAAAAAAATATTAAAAATAACTTGATACTTGATATTAGCATTTCACGGTAGAATAGTTTTTGCGTAGTTCGATTGGCACACGAGCATGTAAATTTGAGTGTTAATAAAGAAATTCAGTCTTGTTTGAAGAATTAATTAGCGTCGATTTAAAACTTACCAGGTTAATATTTTATTGAAAATATAACGTAATATAGCAACAACAAAATCTAAATCAACAAAATAAGTTTATGCCTTATCGAAATGTTAGAGTAAATATTTGATTTTCACAAACACTTTCTACCAATTACAGTTAGAGCCTACCTTATAGTGGCGGTGTAAGAATATCCACTAACCCATATCGTTCCGTCGGTGTCGGAAGAGGCGTCAGAGGGAAATTGAAATAGGCGATGGGCAGTAGCATTTTCCTGTTAACAGCTGAATTAAAATAAAAAAACTGCGGATGATAACCCGCCTGCCAAGCGTGGCAACTATAGCAAAATTCCCCCTATGAGGCAATCTATGGGAGTGGCCAATGTTCAGCAGTGGACTTTTATAGTCTGTAATAAATAGATGGATGGACACTTAGAGGTATTTGTCATGAAATATTTAAGTTCACGTATACTTTCGAGTGCTAGAAACTATCGTTTGCGCGAAAAATGTTTTAGTTTAAAAAAATAATTATACATAGTGTTTTATAGACAACCACATCTGAGTTACCAGTAAAAAGGGTCTACGGTTCTCTAAGCTCACCGTACGAAACAGCATTATTCTGCTGTTTCAAGCTGATATTATGTGAGAGCGTGATTTTTTTTACCCTTCAGACCGGAACTTTTGTGTCGGAACACAAACAGTGCACGCACTGCTGCTTGGCGGCAAAAATAGGTAAGGAGGTGATACTTAATAGCTACCGAGATGGATTTCTAGGCAGAAATGAGTCCCGTCTCCTAGTTCTAGTGCTGAGGAATCATATAAAAATTCCCGCACTTATAGTCATTAGTTAATTACAGCCCGTCAAAGTCTACTGCATAGGGGGGATATTTGCCATAGTTGCCCCGCTTGGCAGGCGGGCCACCGCAGTTTTGTACACGCACACCCAGCAGACTATTACTGGGTTGATAACAGAAAGATGCTGCTGCTCATTTCCTATTTTAGTTTCCCTCTATCTTACGACACCCACGGGATGATATTGGGTAGTGGTTCCTCTTAAATCGCCACTACACGGCAGGTACTCATATGAGGTATATAACTATCGTAATTACTTAGTACGCTTTTAGTAAGCCAAGCCCAGTAAAGGACAATAGTGAAGTGAAGAAAGATACGGTGGGACGTAGGAGCAAATGAGACCGTTAACTTCAGAGTTTCCAACGGTTCTACAAGAGTCCATTACGGAAGTTTTATGCACTCCGCTCGCCCCTTTTTTTCTCTCACTTTGTTCGGCATGCGTTCAAATAAAAATGTTTATATACTTTATATTCTACTAGCCACAACAGAGCCACCTACCGGGTCCAATTGTGAATCTAAATTATCCAAGGACCCACTCCAACGCACACAAAAAATTTCATCATAATCGTTCGAGCCGTTTTCGAGTTTTAGCGAGACTAACGGACAGCAATTGATTTTTATATACAAGATGCATATGTTATACATATAAATCTTCCCCTAGAATAATTCTGTCTATTGATGGAAACTGCATCAAAATCCATTGCGTAGTTTAAAAGATCTAAGCGTACAGACGGCAGGAAGCGATTTTGTTTTATACTATGTAGATATTACATTAACGTATATTTTTATGTTTATATAAGAGGGAATGCCTCGTTAGGATCTAAATTCTAAAGTGTTTCAACTCATAAACATTTTGATTTTTAATTGAGGACAGATCTAGGTGTCTACGGGTCATAGCATCCACTTACCATCAGGTGGACTGTGTGCTGGTTTGTTAACCTCACTTGTACAAAAATGTAATTAACACTAAGTTTTTATGTTGCACACAAATTGATTAATCTTTCCATGATGTGACATTTGCATCGATTGATAGTAATCTATTCAAATAAAAAATAAATAATTTATGAATTCGATATCGGCACCTAGTGTTTAAGGCTGTTTCTTGCCAGGGTTAATTCATCTAAGCATTAATAAAATTGACATGAATAACCATTTGTAAAAAATTTCTCTGTCTGTCTCTCCGGCTTGTCTTCGGAATGGCTGAACCAACCATGAAACTTCACGAAACGATAGAGAGCAATGCCACGAGTGATCTATGCTATATTTTATCTGGAAATCTTGGAGATTTTTTTTGTAAAATGGAAAAATTGATAAAACAATGATCATTGATGATAATTTAAAAAAATCTAAATTATTGCCAAATTAATTGATCCCACCTAGGCAAAGCCGGAGCGGCTTGCTAGTCTTTTTCATTTTCCCTTTAGATCTCTTATTCTATCAGCGTTTGAGAACAACTCCTTCGTGATTAATCAATCTGAAATAACTTTTACCGTTAGACCAAAGTAAAAGTTTAAATGACTATTGGTATTACAGAGAATCAATGAAAGCTGGAGAATCCTCAAGAATATCGAGAACTTTGTTTACAGACCCCGATGGCTCGGCCACTTCGAAAGATTGGGAGAAGATCGTAGCGTGCTTATCAGGGTCAATGACCAGGTTGGAAGTCCTTTTGGTCCCCCGGGTTTCAATAGGCGATGTGAACGCGGAGCTGCACGGGTTCAAGCTGGCGACTAGCGACAAATTTGACAAGGCCGTGACCTGTGACCAGTTCTGAATCCAAACTGAAAACTAGCGACAAATTTGACAAGGCCGTGACCTGTGACCAGTTCTGAATCCAAAAAAAAACGTATCGGAGGCCGTGTCGGCCTCCGATACGTTTTTTTTTGGATTCAGTTTGGGTCATTGAGCCAGTGGAGTATTTAGTTACTTGTTCAATTGCGGTTACTAACGACGTCTAAAGTAAAGACGCATTATATTCGTGATATTTACCAAAAGGGTTCGCGTTATTTATGATTGTTCTGGTGAAGTAGTCACTTATTTAAATACAGATTTTTTTAGATATTTGCCGACATGTCACATAATCTTTGCTGATTTTTAGATATAATATTGTCTCAAAAAGTAACAAAAACTGTCTCGAATGAAACATAGGTTTTTTACGAATTTTATCGCGTTTGATGAACTTATTTTATATTCCCGAAGTTTCTATTACTTTACAGCATCCATGACCATGTCCAGTCTTGTCCAGTCACCTCGTGATTCAATATGTAGTGTTCGTGTAAATATGAGAAATGACTGTCGTAGTCTATAAAGCAATTTGAGGAGACCGAAATTACATTTAAACCATGGTAAGAGGACATGAAAGAACGTCATGTACGGCGGAAAGCATAGAAGAAGTAAAGAGATCGATGAATGCTATTGCTTCCATGTCAACGCGAAAATGTTCAGCTGGACTAAAGCGTGGACTAGCCTTCAGAGTTTCTGGCTACTTGGTTGCAAGTCTCGCATCTCGGAGGAAGCACCATTTTCAAGAAACACAATTTTATGGTTTTTGGAACTGATTATTTGGGATTATCTTTGTGCCTCTGACACTAAATCCTTATCTACCTTCGTTCTTATCGGCGAAGCGTTAAGTATTGCAGCTTATACGCAGAGAGCTGGCAAAATCAGGTAGCAAGATTATGGTATAACAATTGTAATAAGACTGTTTATAAGAATCGATCGATCGAAGGCAATAATATGGTCAAAAGGAAGCCAGGTTTTATGTATTCGGTCCAAAACGTCGAAAAAGCACAAACCGATCATCCTTGTACAGTTCATGTAAAGTCTATCCTGTGTAGTGGCGGTGTAAGAATATCTACAACCTCATAGCGTCCCGTGGGTTTCATAAGAGGCGACAGAGGGAAACAAACCAGCAGCTGGGCAGCAGCGTCTTCCTAATAACAAATGAAAAATAAAAAAACTGCGGTTACCAATCCGGCTGCTAGGCGTGGCAATTATGGCGAATATCCTTGCTTTGAGGAAGATTATGGGGAAGGCTATGTTCAGCACTGGACTTTTGAAAGGCTGCAACGGTAAGGCTATCCGAGGTCACAGGAAAAACTTTTACTATTAATAATTCTAGTTAAACTTCAAGTTAAATTTAATACGAGTGGTATTTCTCATCAGTGTAGTATGAAACTTTTTTTCCACTCAAGAAATCAAAATTTCGTTTGATGAACGTCATCCACTACAGTTTCTACACGAGGTTCACAATCAAGTGCTGCGGCTGAAAAGATTACCAATAGTTGACAACGTTTTAATCGACTTTAAAAAGGAAAATTTATTATTTCTATGGTTTCTTTTATAATATTCATCAGAGATTTTAGTAAATTTTTTATTTTGCCGACAGAAAATGCTTTCATAACGTCTTATATAAATTTCAAATAGGTCGAACGATAATTGAGGTGGTTTATATTTTATTTATTAGGTATATGATGTGATTTTATAATATGAAATGATTTTAACACGAGTTACAAAAATGATAACGTTAAATCCAGTCTCTGCTGATGCGGTGATGAATGAGCAGATCTATAACTAAATGTTTACTACTACTGTCTGTACAACCGATGGGGAAGAAAGGTTCTCGAGTAGCAGCCTCGTACAGGCAGGCGAAGTGTAGGGTGTAGGCGTAGATGGAGTGACGACCTGGTAAGACATGCAGGAAGTCGATGGATACAGGTGACTCAGACCGTGTTTTGTAGCATTCCTTGGGGGAGGCCTATGTTCAGCAGTGGACTTGTGAGGGGCTGTAATGATAATGATGAATGATGACTGTCTGTGCATATGAGCAATGGTTTCTTAGGGGCGGAGTGCTCTTCTTAAATTTCGTAGTACGAGAGTTATTAGATCGATCTTAGGAGGCGGCCGATCGAAATTGTTAATTGAAATGTTTGGTACCGATTTACCATGCAATCGGTGGTGATGGAAAAACGAATAATTTCAGGAGTTTTTTTACGATAATCAATCAATCGGGATATTTTTTAGTGTATACCAATACACATTAAAATAAACACAAAATGAATTATATAAAAAAGGAATAATAGGGGGTATCTGTTCTTATCGCTCTAGAAGTCATTTCTTCTAGATAAGCATATAAGGCAAAGAACTGTTAATCAAGACGAATGGCGAAGAGGGACTTGTACATAAATTATACAATTAACCTTAAAAAATAAGACCAAGATGATGACAGTTGAGGATAAGTAATATAGATACGAGAAATGACGGGAAGTATGGCGCGAAATTTTAGAGTTCAAGTAAATTTTGAGAAATGATTTCTTATGTTTACGCGAACACTAATGTCCTACAGACCGAAATTCGATCACGGTGGTCAGTCTCAACGGAGACTAGCCATCTGCGTAGGACAGGATTATAGTGTCCGAGTGTATGCGCTAGTACAGATTTACTCTCTGTTCCCTCACCCTCATAGTCTGATGGACCAAGAGGAGAGACAGACTTACATGAAATGTCTTAAATTATGCGTAGAATGTTTTAAATTTTAAGAATGTCAACGAGCTTTGATAATAAGTGATTATTAAAATTATAAAAATATTATTTTGTAAGAAATTAAAATGTAGAGCTACAAGAAAAAGATTTAATCCCACTTTGGATGTTAGAAATTATCCTCAAAATTATTTAAATAAAAGGATATTACTCGGTAACAAACCCTCTTTACTATCAGAAGCCATTCTGGAGGCCAATTGCCAAAATAACAAAG
>JAGSMP010003048.1:0-72363 GCA_029286625.1 Parnassius orleans | reverse complement strand
GATTATAGTGTCCGAGTGTATGCGCTAGTACAGATTTACTCTCTGTTCCCTCACCCTCATAGTCTGATGGACCAAGAGGAGAGACAGACTTACATGAAATGTCTTAAATTATGCGTAGAATGTTTTAAATTTTAAGAATGTCAACGAGCTTTGATAATAAGTGATTATTAAAATTATAAAAATATTATTTTGTAAGAAATTAAAATGTAGAGCTACAAGAAAAAGATTTAATCCCACTTTGGATGTTAGAAATTATCCTCAAAATTATTTAAATAAAAGGATATTACTCGGTAACAAACCCTCTTTACTATCAGAAGCCATTCTGGAGGCCAATTGCCAAAATAACAAAGGTGTGAGAGCGAATAAATCTTCTTGTCCGATATTTCTCAAAACTTTCAGTCGTTAGCACAGTTCGTATTGTCATTAATGACTTACGGAACTAAAACGTTGTCCTTCACTACTGGCCGTATGAAGAAGCTCATGATGGCTCAGCGAGCTATGGAAAGGCCCATACATTTTTTTTCGGAATATTATTTTTTCCTATATTAATATCGACATTTTATTTTATTTTCTATGCACCAGAGGCCTACAAAAAAGTATATTTTACAGTCCGTCCGCTCAAATACAGGACAAAAAATGGGGCAAAAGTTCTCGAGTGGCAGCCTTGTACTGGCAAGCGCAGTGTTGGGCCACCCCCACTAGATGGAGTGATGACCTGATGACCTGATGACCGGATGAAAATAACCGCCACAGGACCGTTCAAGATTCTACAAGCGGTACGTAGACGACATTTTCACAATTCTACCTTTAGATAAAATAACTGCATTTTTAGACATTCTATGGAATTATAGAGTTAGCTCCATAAATTCTAAAATTCAGTTCATAATGGAGTTAGAGGGAAACAATTCATTAGATTTTCTAGATTTGTTAGTAATTCGAAATCTTGATAACACCTTGAGCCACACTGCGTATAGAAAAAAGACCCATACATATACATATATAAACGGTTATTCTCACCACCATCCTTCACTGTTAGCTACCGTGGGTAAATCTTTGTTACAGAGAGCACGAGGGATCTGTGACAGTAAACACCTGGCCGCCAAGCTCCAACACGTCAAGCAAGTTTTAACGACAACAAGCTTCGGGTCCCGCGCCTACGTCACAGTGAACGAGTGAAGCCGGCCACAGTCGAGCGAGTGCCTGCTGTACTGCCATATGTCATAGGTGTCACTGACAAGATTGGCTACATCCTGAAGCGTGCTTCCATTAAAACATACTTCAAGCCGCCGATGAAGATTAGTCAGTTTTTACCATCAGTTAAGTGTAATGTCCCTCCGTAAGATGCAGGAGTGTACAAGCTTGATTGTGAATGTGGTCTCTCTTACATAGGACAAACAAAAAGATCCATTAAAACCCGCGTGAAAGAACATATAGCTGACGTGAGGCACCGACGCTCCGGGAAGTCTGCAGTCTGTGAACATGTTCAGGATCGCCCCCGTCACTACATCAGATTTGATAGACCACAAATCCTCGCTAATGAACACCGATACCTTCCAAGGATGATTCGCGAGGCTCTTGAAATAAAAAAAAACATCCTGATTTCAATAGAGAAGATGGCTGGGTGCTACCATATACTATAAGTCCATACTGCATAGATCGGAACAAAAATTTATAATTTTATCTGGAGGTAGCCGTGGTTAACTATGAAATTGGGACGTCGAACATCTCAGTCCCCTCCGTGACCATGGGTGCTGTAAAGTGTTCGAAACGTCGGGAATATAAAATAAGTTAATATACGCGATAAAATCCGTAAAAACTAGTTTTATTAAAATGCCAGTGTCTTTAGCAAGCAAATACACAAAACATTGGCGCAGCAAGGGGGTCGTGCCATAATATGTCATAACCCGCACGCAAACACACTGCCAAGGGTAGGAATTATTACTGATATTTACTGTTTTTTTTTTATTACACGGCACTTGCGAAAATGGGAGTTTACTACCAGCCTCGGGCGGCAGCAACCCTTGTTACGCTACTGTCACGTAAGTAAAGTAAAGTTTCTTCTTTTTATCAAAAGGATAAATGACAGTATAAACATTTGTTTTCGAGACAATGCATCCGATTATCCCAAAAACTAATATTTATGCTCTACAAAATGCAGCCCATTTACTTCCTTGTTCATCTTTATTAGGCCGTACTACTGCGTGGATCACATCGCTGCTGGCGTGGGTCTATCACATAGGTGGAAGAATTTGCCGTTATTGTCATACTTAGCAAACAAATCGGTGATAGCTGTAGCAGACTACAGAGTAACAAACGAACAGAGACTATGTGCTTTTCATTTGTTACATACTAGATAGTAATACTAGAAGTATTAAGAGATATAATCTATATAAGGTCGTGGTAATCCTTGTCACGTTATTATATATTTGTTAAACAAATAAATAATAACAACAATTTTTTTAAGATTTTTAATAACACTACTTATAAACTAGACTAATCTAATTACTTCTAAAGAAAAACTAAGCTGACTAATAATAAGATGGAACAAAATAAAATAAAATTAACGGGTCGCAGGTTCGACGCCTTTCAGAATCAGGAGAAAAGCAAGTACTTCCCTGGCACGACTAGCGGCGAGTCCGACGCGAGTGGTTGGGGATATGTGTCCTTTTTAGGCCAATTTCACTTGCGAGTTTAATGTATATTTATATATATATATATATATATATATATATATATATATATATATTAATATTATTAACATTTAATAATTATCAACAAACTTATAAAAAGCTATTAGATATAATTTGCATAGCGTATGCGTTTTTGGTTATTTAATATAGATTCAGAAATGTATTTAGGCGATTCGTACCTCCACGGTCACACTGAGGTCACTCATCAGCCGCGCGGACTATTCATGCCTTGTCTCCGCGCGCGAAGTAGATGACACATTACATCCTTCTTACTTTTCCCATTAACATTATCACGTTATCCTAACGGGATGGTATAGAATGATTGATAAAAAAAACTTATTTCACTTATTTTTGCTTTACATGTAATACAAAATAAATCACACAACTCAAATCACGTACTTGTCTGAAATGATTCTAAATAATTTAAATACATTTCACAAACCGGGGTTCAAAGCTAACTAGAAAAATTTTGCCCCACAAAAATACAATTAGGTTTTATATTTACCTATGGAATATTGTTGAAGATATTGTTTTGTGCATGATTAATGATCATCTGATTTTGATAAACAATTCTCAGGAACCTAAGAATTTTCTTATAACATAAAACTAACAGCAAATGAATATCATACGTATACTCACAGCAACACTAACTGACCGTATCGCCTTACCGTAATTCGTTGTCCATTACGAGTTCGGCCCCAGCTCTAAGGAAACAAATGATCCGTAGTTATCTCGAGGTTTGCCTCTCCATCACTGTAAGCCCTATTAGCAAATGAAATATTCACTTCTTTTCAGAATATAAGAGAAAAAGTAAACTCTTGTATATTTAGGTTTATTAACTAATACCACCCTATCTTTACTGCGACAGACCGTTCCGTTTCTGTATTTACTTAGTAAAACCAATGCCTCCATGGTACATGACACTTTGAGAGTTGTCATGTACCATGGATATTATCTTTAAAGTAGATTAAGGTGATACGTTGCTATTGAATAATCATCATCATTACAGCTCTTTACAAGTTCAATACTGAACAAAGGAAAAAGAAATGCCACAAAACACGATCAAGGGCCACTATTCATCGACTTCCTGAATGTCTTACCAGGTCGTCACTCCTTCAAATAAGGAGCCAACCTACACTACGCTTACCAATACTAGGCTGCCTTCCCCATCGTATTCAATTCTTTGAACTCTATAGCTACGCCCTTGTCGCCTAGGCTTACTGATCTCGTGTAGCCGTTACCATTGCAGCCTATCAAGAGTCCACTGCTAACATAAGCCTCCCCCATAGATTGCCTCATAGGAGATAATTGTCACTAGGCATGCGGGTTGCCAACTACTTTTTTTTAATTTTTTAGATGTTATTTGGGGGATCCTGCTGTCCGTTTGTTTGCTGTACGATACCCACTATGCTCAAAAATGTTGTTCTGTTTTTTTTTTCATTATAGTCTTTTATTTTATTTATAAGTTAATGTATCTATACTATGGTCCTTATAGATAACTAAAACTATACTGCAGTATAGTTTTTTTTTATCTATACAGACAGCGGTAGTTTTTTTATAAGTATTGCTTGTATTAGCAATGCATAAAGATTTTTCTTTCTTTCTTTTTTAATATTCCTTTTCTCCCGTCTGTTCCGGTGTTCAAATTAAGTAGAAGTTATTGGCGCACGTTACAACTAATGTGCATGGGAATTTTGATAATACCGTTCTGAGCCCAAGAACTTTGAACTAAGTCGACGAATAATTAACTTGAAAATTACTTACACAATCGTTCGCACACTGATTTCTTTTAGTGAAGTGTTGCATTCATTTCATGTGAAAGACTAATTATCTGAATGTGAGTCCTTCGGATGTCACGACAAAACGGAAATACTTTCTGCCCTTGTTCTCTCTGCCTTCGTGATTGCGAGTTATCCTGCCGCATCTCCTGTGATTCACAAGTTTTGAACAGGATATTGAGTTTCCTTCGCATTTTTTACTTATACCTACATTCATGATGTTTATCAAATCTACTACTATGGTGATATTACATGAGTGTGTATTATACTGATTTCTATTTCGTTATTGTTTGGGTTCATAACAAGATTCAATTCAATGAAAGTTTTATATAAGTGAATAAGAAAAATAGTTTAATTACACGATGTAACTGGTTTCGTATCTTCTCATTATGATATTATGTAATCGTTCCGCAGATTTTCGTTAATTTGGTGTGTATCGAGAGATTAAAACTGTTCAGAGCACTCGCGCGGCTAATTGCAATATTTCCACAAATTATCCAGTGATTTCAACCACATAATTTTTTACTACTTTTAATGTAAATTAATAACTTATTCGACATAATCCAATTCATAGGAACATATTAAAGTTATGTACCATGAATACATTATAGGTATAGATATAATCATGGGTAATTTTAAATATCTAGTGTACTTTTTTTATTAAAATATGTAGACTTAGTACGAATATTACACGGACATCTACATTATTTTATCAAATTGTTGAGAACATGCTTGACAAGTGTGTGATTATAACGCAATTCCTATTTCTTGTTGACGCAACAGTACTAATTTCAAGGTCAACATATTCATACAAAGCACCTATTGAAAGTCAAAAGCTAAGTCATTGCTTCTATTCGATTTATCGCCCTACTGCGAGTAGACCTTGTGAGAAGAAGCAGCAAGAAACTCACTTGTAGGTTACCACTATCTTTCTCCCAGCAGTTATAATTTAACTTTGTAAAATATATACATAAGTAAAAATATATTACATTCTTATCTTTTAAATAATTATTTAATAATTTACTTTCCTAATAATACTGCTTTTTATTTGCACTTTAAATTACCATTACCGTTACAACCCATTAAATTCTACTGCTGAATATATATTGCGCCCATAGATCGCAATCATAGCGATCATCATAAGGACATTTGTCATAGTTGCCACGCTTAGCAGGCAGATTGGCAACCGCAGTTTTTTTTTATTATTAAGTTGTTATATAGAAGACGCTGCTGCAGATCTCCTGGTTCGTTTACCTCTGTCACCTCTTAAGACACCCACGGGACGATATGAGATAGTCAGTATTCGTACATCGCCACTACGCGGCACTTTGAATTAATGCAAAGGCAAATCAGTAATGTTACCAAAATGTAAAGTCAACTTAAAAATCAGATTTAGCTTTCTGCCATAATCATTAAAATTCAATAGATGATTCAATAAAACTCCATACAAATTTATTGAATCATCTATAAACATACTTAAAGTAGCGAATGAGCGAGTTCTTTCCTCCAGCTTGTTCCGCAACAACGCACGTCTAAGGACTGTGATCGCAAATAATTCATTTATCTTGGAACAGGTGTACACTGAACAGATTTAGTCGAAGTTTTAATGTAGCTTCTAGAAAGTATCACTGGACTAATCACTGCACAAATAACCAGAGATTCTTTAACTTGTAATGAAGCAATATATCTTAGTCCTCAGAGGTTGCAACACATCTACATTTTTTGTTCTTAATGGAGGGTAGATAGTGTAGGTTGATGCTATGACAAGGAGGGATTTTCGTTACAGTTATTGCGTCCATAATAGATTTAATTGCACCTTATCTTGCTATTAGTTTTAATACTAGTATCGAATCTGGTGTGTTTTCTGATTTAATTAAACAAAGTAAAGTAATAACTTTATTTAAATCTGGTAGTACTATTTCTAGTTTTAGACTTATTTCTCTACTACCAATTCTCAGTAAAAATTTTGAAAAGGTAAATTTAGATCAATTGTTATTTTTTTAATAAAAATCAACTACTCCATAAAACTCAATTTGGTTTCACAAGGGGTCGCTCGACGACTGACGCAAATGTTGAGCTTATGATATATATTTCTAATGCCTGGGAGAGTTCACAAGATGTCTTAGGTATTTTTTGTGACCTTTCCAAGGCTTTCGATTGTGTTCATCATGAGATATTAATCAGGAAACTGCAACATTACCGTGTCAAAAATATTGCACTTAGACTTATTATTTCATATTTAAATAACACTGCCGTTATTTAAATATGAAATAATAAGTCTAACCAGGTTTCCAGGTCAGTCCTGATTACAGGACTGCCCTGGTAACTCGACCGTTCGGCTGTGTTTAATCGAAGCTCTATAGATTTTTTTTGTAATTAATCGAAAAGTTACATATCACCAGCTAAATTATATATATCCGTGAAGCTAAGATCAAGTGCCATTAGACAGTAAATAAAAACTTTATAACAAATTTTAAGCAATTAAGTGAGGTGATATTATCAAAAATAACTTAAAATGTAATCGTTGTGAATAGTGACTGTGACGGTAATTACAAGTGAAATATCTATTGTGACTCAGCAGCCCATAATAAAGGTCAATGAACTACCAGATTGTCATTCCATTACAATCAAAATATAAACAGAAATTTTAATGTCTAGTGCAAGTGGACGCATGGTGTATTTGGTGAAGGCACGGTCTCCAAACGATATAGGTTTCAAATCCTCAAATTAATTTTTTATTTTTATTTTTTTAACACTTTAATCTAGTTTTGTGAAATAGTCAAATATTTTTATTTATAATTTTTTATAATAAGGAAAAATAATAAACATTAAACAAGAACCTTAAAAATGGACGGAAAACAGAATAATGAGATGAAAACTAGCCGATACTGTTATATGTTATAAATGCAAATGTAACAGAGACGCAAGAGATATAATATAATGCTAACAATGCAAAAAAAGATTCTACTTTTATTGTATTGGCTTGTCGGAAAAGCTATATCGATTAATGCTAGCGGAAAAAAAAATCTGCGTGGAAATGCAAAATCTGCTTAAAAACCAAAAAGAATTTAAATCTACACGTTCACACACGGAAGATAAAAACATCACATTACGAAAAAAGACTGTCTCAGCAGCTAAACAAACTGCGTCACCTAAATCCAAATCAGTTGTAAATATATCATCTCCTCTGCTTGATTCATCCGGGATAAATAATGAGGAAGAATTCGAAGAACTTGAGGAATCTTCCTTGGAAATGCTCTCAAAGTGTGAAGATTACACAACTATTAAAATATGCGAAATACAGGAAATGAAGCAAGAAATTAAAGAAATAAAAATTAATCTCTCGAGTACACAAAATGAGCTAGAGAATACGATAATAGAAAACAATGAATACAAGAGAGAAATAAATAAATTAAAGAAGGAAATTAAGGTTCTAAAGATCATCTGTCAATCTCCAATAATTAAAAGTACAAATGAGATAAATAAGGGATTTCACGTCTCACTTACCCCCTCAAAAACTTCTAAATATAGTCTTCAAAGAAATGTGATAAAAATGTAAGAACCTGACAATTTCCTTACACAACAAAATAAAAGAATCTCAAGAACAAGTGTTAAATGTCAAAAAAGAGATTACCGAACTAGAGAATCAAATACAAGAACTTAGCATCAAGCTTACTAAAAGGATAAAGAACAGCTTACATCTCGCGCGACAAAACTGAATACAATGAAGAAAATAATGCATTCATCAAACAGAATATCTTCATTATGGGGATGCAACAATGCACTGGTCTCGCGGCTGAACTCACTAAATCAAGAATGAATAGCAGATACGAGGACTACCAAGTAACAGCGTTCATCAAGCCATTTGCATCTACAGAAGAAGTTCTAAAGCTATGTACAAACTTAAAGGTAGACACTCACGATAAGGTAATTTTATGTGTAGGAGAAAATGATGATGATCCGGTAACAACCACAGCGGAATTATATGCTGCGTTGAAATTACTAAAACATGCCACCGTTATTGTAATGAATATAACTAGTAGTAAGCATATAAATAATAAATCATTAAACATGCAACTAAAATTAATATGTAAACAGTTTAAAAATAGTCACTTTATTGAAACTAAAAAATATTATCATTGTTATTTAAAGAACGTCTGTCATAGTATTAACATGTTTATTGATTCTTTTTATTACGAGAAAACATTTCTGAACTATTATTTTATCAAGAACCATGTTCATAGGAGCGGATGTAACGGAAAAGTGTTAAAGAAATCACAACAAAAACTGACAAATTGTGGATATAGACACAAGCAGACTTCCATATTAGACTTTTTCTTTCCCTTACGGCAAAATTATCTTTTTCGTTCCTTACAGAAACCAGAAACATCCTCCAATCAATCTGTTAAAGATCTAAATAAAAAACGTGTTATTGTTTTGCATCAAAACATAGCGGGTTTGCTCTCAAAAAAGGACCTTTTAGAAGTGACGCTCTCTGAACTGAAAGACTGTGATTCAGAACCTGATGTAATGTGCTTCTCAAAATCATTTATAAAAAAAAGATGAGTAGAAAAATGCTACTCTCTCAAATTACAAACTAGTAGCAAGCTATTCTAGGAATAATAAACGGGGTGGTACCTGGATCTTTTTCAGAAGGGCCTTACTTGCTACAAACTCAAGATATTTGACAAGTACCTATTACCAAAAGTATTTGACTGCTGCGGGATAAGCATCCCTAAATACAAAGTAATGGTATTATGTATTTACACCTCTCACAATAGATTTGCTCATTAACTGTTAAAGAAATTCAAATATTACAAAATTATTATCACTGCAGATTTTAATATAAATACATTAGTGGAATCTAGAGCATCGCAACAGTTAAAAGACATGGCTAAATACTTTAATTTAAAAATTCATATAAATGAACCCACTAGAGGAAATAACTGTATAGACCACATTTTAAGTAATGTTAAACAAGCTACGGGCGTGACAATGCCACTTCATCTATCTGATCACAATTCTGCCCAAATATTGTCATTCTCAATCGAAAATACTCATAGTCTACAATACTGGTTTTTACACTAGAGAGACTATTGCAATGAAAATCTTCTAAAGTTTCGTGGTTACTTACAGTCACTATCTTTCTCAGGTGTTTACAACGCGAAAAACATGAATGCAGCATTCGATCGATTCTATAATCTTTTTTGCACACTTTATAAATCTTGCTTTCCGAAATTAAAAGTTAAAATTACCAATAAAAATTCAAAGCCAAAATGGATCTCCAAGGGCTTAAAAGTTTGCATAAAAACTAAAAGATCATTGCGTTTCAAGTATTATAAACAAAAAACTAACGAGGACAGAGAAGCTTACTTGAGGTATTCAAAAATGCTTAAGAAGTGCATATCAATAGCCCAAAAAAATTGCAATTGCAATATCTCCAGGACAGTCAGAATATTTGTAGAGCTTCATGGAAACTCATCAAAGATGTAACGAAAAGCGAACCCCCACAAAATTACATTACACATAATAAAATACGTAAATAGTATAATAACAAATGGGACAAAAATAGCTGAACTGTTTAATGATTACTACGTAAACCTGACATATGGAAGGTATATGTATGATATTGATAAAAAGCGCAAGATAATATCAACGATCGATCATATATCAAAGTCAATTTTTCTTGAACCGGTGAATTCAACAGAAACTACTCGTATTATACAATCATTAAACAATTCTAACTCATGTGGGTATGATGAAATCTCAACAAAAGTCTTAAAATTCTATAAAAACGAACTAGCCCAGGTATTAACAAACCTAATTAATTTATCCTTTGAAACTGGATGCTTCCCTGAGGCGCAATTCTCGATCGTGAAAAATAATTCTCAAAAAACAGAATAAATCTGAAATCGGTAACTATCGCCCAGTTACATTAATACCGTTGTTATCCAAGGTATTTGAAAAGGCCATGCAAAAACGACTGCTCGACTATTTAACAAAATTCAAAATCACTACACCGGAGCAAAATGGGTTCCAAAAGGGAAAATCAACTAGTTATTCTTAGACTCGATGATAAACAGCGTACTACTGTACTTTTTTTCGATATATCTAAGGCGTTCGATTTTGTAGTTCACGATGTCCTGTTAGATAAACTGGAAAAGTATGGGATCAGAGGTCTTTCTCACTCTTGGCTTAAAACATATCTAGAAAATAGATACCAGTGCGTAGAAATAAATAGGATAAGCGAGAGAAATACAACTACATCCGATCTTTCTTATTATAAAATAAATAAGCTTGGAGTACCACAGGGTAGCGTTCTAGGTCCCATATTATTTTTATTATATATAAATCACTTACCGAGAGTGACTAAACATCAATGCATAATGTTTGCTGATGACATTCCCATTATTGTTAAATCGAATTATAATGACAATTTAATAGTTATGTAAATGATATTAATAACACAATTAATAATATGGTTCAGTATCTTGAATCAATTAATCTAAATGTAAATCTAAATAAGACTAATTTTATAAATTTTAACATAAAAGGACGAGCAGTAAATAATCTTAACGTGCTATACAAAAATATAACTATTAAAAGGGCTGCCATGGTTTCATTTTTGGGTATAGTACTTGACGATAACTTAAATTTCACTGGCCGCATTGACAAAGTTTGTAATAAAATTAATAGGTTTGCTTTCGTCTTAAGGCGTTTAACTAAGATAACGACTCTCAGCGTAACAATGTCTGCTTATTATGGTTATGTCGCGTCTAATATTAATTATGGTCTGGTTCTGTGTAGCAACGGCATTGAAGTAAATAGAGTTAGAGTGCTATATGCGGTAAAGGTCCATTTGATACATGCAAGCCCCTATTCATTAAGCTGGGTATATTAACAGTTCCTGGCATGTACATGTTAGAAATATATAAATTTGTCAAACAACATACAGAGTCATTTAAGTCAGCTTGTGATATATGTATATCCACGAAGCACTAGAGATAGCGAACGGCTTGTCTTAGACCATAAACCAAAAACTTTTGTCTATCAGAAAGGTTATAACTGCATGTGTGTAAAAATATTTAATAAAATTCCAAAGCATTTCAAGCACAGCTCTAAGAGTCTCATGACCAAAAAGTTACGTGAATGGCTAATAAAAAAATGTTATTATAGTGTTAAGGAATTTCAAAATGATAATAAAAAGCATATTGACATATGATGGTATCACTATTTTATCTGACCTTTAATTAATGATTGAATGTATTTAAATTTTAATTATGACATTGACATTTTGAATTATAAATATAAGTTACATTTATTAAGTTGATATTTTAGAATCTACTTCCACTTATATTTGGTAATTTTAAAAAGTTTGCATGCATTTGAAACGATAGTCCATTAATTTTGACAATGTAAATGGTGCTCTATCGAAATTATTACAATGGTTTAACGCCAACAATGTGCTCTTAAACGGCAATAAGATAAAATGTATTAAATTTACAATAACTAATGTTAAACATTCAAATACCAATTTGCTCTTAAATGATGAAGAGTTGAGTCTTGTTGATACCACTGTTTTTCTTGGTATTACTATTGACGCGAAGCTTCAATAGCGCCCCCTTATATCTAAATTAGCGGGCAGACTTAATTCTGCAGCATATGCTGTAAGAAAGTTTAGAAGTCTCACCAATGTTGAGACAGCTAAATTAGTTTATTTTAGTTACTTTCATAGTCTTATGAAATTTTGCAATAGGGTAATGCGACTGACATCGAAGCCATATTTATTTTGCAAAAGAGAGCCATACGGGCGATTTATAACTTAAATTATACTGAGTCCCTCAGTAAAAAATTTAAAAAAATTTACATATTAACTTTGGTATCACAATATTATATTTATGAAAATGTACTGTATGTACATAAAAACATAAATAGCTTTGATTTGAATAAAAATGTTTATACTTTAAACACTATGAACAAACAAAAGCTTGTAATACCAGTTACTAGACTCCACAGCTTTTACAAAAATATCCCAGAAAATGTACAAAATTTGTCAATGAAACACAACAACAACATGTTTAAATGATTTTAAAAAATGTACTAAAATAGTTATTATAATATTAAAGAATACATAAGTGGGAAATAAACCCTGGGAATGAGGTGATCGCCACCATGCTGGTTCTATTAAAATTCATTTAAAATTTGTACAAACAAAATTATTGTAAAGTGAAATATGTTTAAAAAAATTCCCGCTGAGTTTTTGCTGGTCCTTCCCAGGACAGAGGTATTTCCCGAAACAGTGGCAAATAAAAAAATGACTTTTAATAAGTATTATGTAATAATCTACATTTAATAAAAATTATTCTATTCTATTCTATTCTATTCTAGGTGTCTATGGGCCTCTCCATTGTCACCTTTATTCTATAAAAATCAGTCATCATCTAGTTTCTATGATGTTAGTGCTGTTAGCCTGTTGGTTAATGCAACTTCATCGGACTCATGGCTATATAAATAAAAAAATGATACCAGACGTCTTATTGGTCCTATCCGTCTGTCTTATCCAAAGGTTCCGTAGTGCAGTTGCTTAGCATTGAGTTGCAGAGCTGAAAACCGCACGGAACAAATATTTGTATGGCCTACAAATAATAATTGTTCCGCGTCTCGATTTTTGTACTTGTGTTTGAAAACTGCCTGCACGATACAGGAGAAAATCTTAGTATGGGAATAACGTTTTTTAGAAAAAATATCTACTTACAAGTATTGACTGAATATTAACAAGTTCAAAAGTTTTTGCAACATTTCTGTCCGATTATAGGACAGCGTTCCGCGCGTAAGGAATCAGTGTGTGCTGAACGGACAGAGGAATTCAATTTCACGGTAATAAAATATTGGTTGTTAAAGCAGTTCTTGTCTCATGAAGAGCGGACATAGTGCGGGGTACAATAACGAAAGTTCTATTTGTCTGCATTTACAATATAAGAAAATGGTAGAACTACGCTCATGAAAATAGGTTGTATTATTGATATATGCAGAAAAACAGAGATTTACACAGGGAAATTAATAGATGCATATTTTTATATACATGTTAGGTACACCATCCATGATTGTAAATAGGCTTAATGTGACCCACATACAATGATATTGCGAGTTTAGACCGATAATCTGAACTTGAAATCAGGCAAAACCACTTTTGACTGCTTTAATCAGTTAAAAGTGGTATTGTCCAGCGTCCTTAGTAAAACTACTTTTGCCTAATTTTTACAGTCAAAAGTGGTTTTGACCAGTTATGAGTTTTGACAGTAACATATACACACGTTAAAGAGATTATAAAACATGAGATTCATAACTTTATTTGGTTTAATGAAAAAATTGCACATTATTAATATGTTGCATAATGAAACAGAAACAGAAACAGAAACTTTTTTATTCCATATAGATTAAAAATAATAATAATTGAAAGTCACTCTTATGTTTAATTACCACTGGTTCGAAAAAAAAACCGCTGTCCTGGGAAGAACCAGCAAGAAACCCAGCGGGACTTTTTTTTAATAACAGCTTACAATCTTGAAACCCCTTTTAAACAAACTTAGTTTACTAAAGGTTTTGAACTTTGAGCAGGTCACTGGAATTTTGCTTTAAAAGCGTATGCATCGCCCCAAGAATGAATTACTGACTCGGTGGAGTCGAGTAAGTGGTACTACTAGCTTGTGTCTATTCCTAGTATTTACAGAATGATATCACTTATTTTTGTAAAACTACTTTTATTTTGTATACGTACATTACATTTTCATAAATGTATTTAGAGGCCAAAGTTAATATATTAATTTCCTTAAATTTTTGTCGCAGCAACTCTTTAGGCTTTAAATCATAAATTGCTCTTATGGCCCTCTTCTGTAAAACAAATATAATTTCAGTGTCAACTGCGTGTCCCCATAGCAAAATACCATACGACATTATGCTATGGACATAACTAAAGTAAACTAGTCTAGCTGTTTCAACACTGGTAAGATTTCTAATCTTTTTTACAGCATATGCTGCAGAACTAAGTCTACTTGCTAGTTTTGATATATAGGGGCTCCATTGAAGCTTCGCGTCTAGAGTGATTCCAAGAAAAATGGTGGTATCGACATGACTCAGTTCCTCCCCATTTAAAATTACATTAGTATTTAATTGTTTGACATTTGGAAATATTTTCTGGGATTTTGTTGTAAAAGGATATAAATCGCCCCAAAGAATGAATTACTAACTCGGTGGAGTCATGAATTTCATACATTTCGTTTTAGTGCCTTTAAATTCAAATTATTAACATTGAACCAATTTACTAATTTAGATATAGCATTACTTACTTCGTCATATTTTAGTAAATGTCGTCTTAATTTGAAAATTAAAGAAGTGTCATCAGCAAATAATATTATTTGCTGAGTTCTAACTGTGAGTTCTATTATTTAAATATGAAATAATTAAATTAAGAGCATCATTTCTTACACCGTAGTGTTGAAGTTTCCTTATTAATGTTTCATGGTGAACACAATTGAAGGCTTTGGATAGGTCACAGAATATACCCAAAGCATCTTGTGAATTCTCCCATGCATTAAAGATATATTTAATCAGCTCAACACTGGCATCAGTTGTCGAGCGACCCCTTGTGAAACCGAATTGATATTTATGAAGTAAATTATTTCTATAAAAGGAATTTAACATTTGATCAAGAATAATTTTTTTAAAAATCTTACTTATTGTTGGTAGTACAGAAATAGGTCTAAAATTGGCGGGGTTTAATGTACACTACCAGATTTAAATAAAGGTATTACTTTACTATGCTTCATTAAATCAGGAAACACACCAGATTTGATACTAGTATTAAAAATAATAGCTAGATGAGGTGCGATTGTATCTATTATAGACGCAATAACTTTAACGGAAATCCCCCAAAGATCTGCAGTTCCCTTAATATCAATAGTTTTAAAATATTTTACAATATCTTTTAGTGATACTTTATAAAATGTAAATATCCGCAAAGTAACGCCTGATTCTATTAATTAGTAAATTTCTTTGTACACGCTTTTACATTTTGCTTAAGCAATGATTCGGCGACGGCAAGAGAAGAATTCAGTGACTTAGTGATTTAGATCGGAATATCAGTAACATATTTCTCAAAAACCATTGCAAACTCCTGATCTGATTCAGTTAATTCGTTGTTAAAACTTAATTCTGGTACTTTGAACAAACCCGTGTAGTGGCGGGTAAGAATATCCACCACCCCATATCTTCCCGTGGGTTTCGTAAGAGGCGACAAAGGGAAACTGATACAGAAGATGGGCAGCAGCATCTTTCTGATAAAAGCCAAAACAATAAAAACTGCGGTTGCCAACCCGCTCGCCAAGCGTGGCAACTATGGCAATATACCCCCATGAGCGAACACACGGCCCCGTTCCGGCGGCGCTATTCCTGGCTACGGTGGCGACCATGGTAAGGCAACGGGGCAGGGGGTGCTAAGAATCTCCGGTGGAGGTTCGGTTGCCACCTACGACGACTCGACCTGGCAACATATAACGCACGCACACTGAGGACTGACGAGAAGATCCTGGAGCTGGAATAAGTTACGCTGGAATATAATAGGACTATTCCAGGTCCGAAGAGAGGGGGAGGACACGGTAATCCTCCAATCCGGCAACTTATTCTATCACCGGGAGGGCGACCATATGTCCCAAGGAGGTGTCGGATTTATCGTCCACAAGTCTCTCGTTAACAACGTTGTAAAGATCGGGAGTGTGTCGACGAGGGTTGCGTACCTTATACTCAGAATCACCAAACGGTATTCGCTGAAGGTCATACAGGTTTAAGCACCAACCTCGGCACACCCCGATAAGGAGGTGGAAGAAATGTATGGGGATATCTCTAGAGCTATGCATTCCTCCAAAACCCACTATACGGTAATGGGAGACTTCAACGCAAACAGAGGCACAAAGAGGCGGTGAGCTGAAAGTGGGAAATTCGGGTAGAACAGCAGAACCCAAGGGCCAGCAGCTGTCCGACTTTATTGAGAAAGAGGGACTATTTATGATGAACTCTTTCTTCCAAAAGCGGCCGCACAGAAAGTGGACCTGGTCGAGCCCTGACGGTTCGACAAAAAATGAGATTGACTTCATTATGACGACCAGACGACAACTGTTCAGTGATGTCTCAGTGATCACGAGTGAAAACTGGCAGCGATCACCGAATGGTGAGAGCACACTGAACCTAAACGTTAAGTTGGAGGTCACGTCTAATGAAGTCAACGCTCCGTCCTCCTCGTGCTCTAATCAAAGTCCCGAAAACTTTCAGCTTGGTTACAAAATCGTTTTCAGTGCCTAGAAGTTTGCAATGAAGTGGACGATATGAATGACAAGCTTGAAACTGTCCATGCGGTCGGAGCTAAGTTCTGTAAGACCCGTCGCAGAAGAACACAAAACTCTCCGATCACACACTTAACCTCATGGTTGTTAGACGGGAGATGAAGCTGCAGTCTTCAGGATTTGACAGCATACAGGCAACTGAACAGACAGATCTCCAAATGCATG
The DNA here is from genome assembly GCA_029286625.1 of Parnassius orleans. Classification (NCBI taxonomy): domain Eukaryota; kingdom Metazoa; phylum Arthropoda; class Insecta; order Lepidoptera; family Papilionidae; genus Parnassius; species Parnassius orleans. Next base: position 55,335 of record JAGSMP010003048.1, on the reverse strand, counting down.
CGGCGGGACTTGCAACTTCAATACAGCTCGTATTGAAGAAGCGATCGAGCGGAACCAGGGCTCCAAAGTCTTTGCCAGATCTGTCTGCCAGAAAGAGCCAACTGTCGAAGCTGAAGACCGATGGTGGCAACATCGTTTCCGGGACACCTGAGATTTTGAGTGAGATTGAGAGGTTCTATGGGCAGCTGTACACGTCATCGTTGGAGCCACGCAAGTGTGAGTAACGATCTAAGAGCAAGTCTTATCCGACACTATTCGATGATATCCCGGACGTCAGTCTGAGCGAGATTAGAATGGCTCTCCAGCACCTTAAAACGGCAAGGCCCCAGGCGAGGATGGAATTACAGCGGAGCTTCTGAAAGCGGGTGGAAAACTGGTGCCGAGGTCCTAGAAGCTCTTTAATTCCGTCCTCCATGGTGTTACACACCGGAGGCGTGGAGCAGAAGTGCGTGGTCTTGTTCAAGAAAGGCGACAACGCTCTCTTGAAGAACTACACCGATTCCTTCTGAGTCGCGTCTACGTGCTGTTTTCGAGTCATTAAGAATCGTCTCGTATGCAGACTCGACGACTTCCACCCCTCGAACAAGCCGGTTTCCGAAAAGGCTTTAGCACCATAGACCACATACATACCCTTTGGCAAATTGTACAGAAGTCCGACGGTACAATCTGCCATTTTGCCTGCGTATGTGGACTATGAGAAGCATTTGATTCCGTCGAAATTTGGGCGGTGCTGCAGTCCTTCAGCGGTGCCAAGTGGACTGTCGGTATATCGAGGTGCTGAAGTGTTTGTACAGTAGGGGCTACGATGGCTATCAGTACAGAACCAGAGTATGAAACCTATCCAACTGCAGAGAGGTGTAAGACAGGGTGACGTAATATCCCCGAAACTCTTCATCGCTGCATTGGAAGACGTTTTCAAGCTACTGGACTGGAAAGTATACGGTATTAACATCAATGGCGAGTACATCACTCACCTTCGATTTGCCGACGATATAGTCCTTATGGCAGAATCGCTGGAGGACCTAAGCACTATGCTCAATAACCTCAATAGTGTCTCCCAACGGATAGGTCTCAAGATGAACATGGACAAAACTAAAATCATGTTTAATGTCCATGTCACACCTATGCCGTTAGTTGTTGGGAGCACTAAGCTGGAAGTTGTTGACGAATATGTTTACCTGGGACAAATAGTCCGACTAGGTAAGTCTAACTTCGACCGAGAGGTCAATCGACGGATTCAACTCGGCTGGGCAGCGTTCGGAAGATTACGACCCATCTTCTCGTCAGGCATACCTCAAAACTAAATTGTACCAACCAGTGCGTGTTGCCAGTGATGACATACGGAACTGAGACGTGTCCTTCACTGCTGGCCGTATGAGAAGCTCAAGGTCGCTCAGCGAGCTATGGAAAGGAGCTATGCTCGGGTTTCTCTGCGTGATAAACTTAGAAATGAGGATATCTGCAGTAGAACCAGAGTAACCGACATAGCCCAAAAGATTAGTAGGCTGAAGTGGCAATGGGCCGGCCATATAGCTCGAAGAACCGACAACCGATGGGGAAGAAAGGTCCGCGAGTGGCAGCCTCGTACCGGCGAAGTGTAGGGCGTCCCCCCACTAGATGGAGTGACGACCTGGTAAAACATGCAGGAAGTCAATGGATGCAGGTGGCTCGGGACCGTGCTTTGTGGCATTCCGTGGTGGAGGCCTATGTTCAGCAGTGGACTTGTGAAGGGCTGTAATGATGATGATGATATGGTTTAACAATGATATAAATTTAATATTGGTGGAGGAAACTTCTAGGAGATTGATATTAAAGTCTCCACATATTACAACAGATTTATTCTAAAACTTCCTCCACAATTTTTTCAAAAGTATCGTATATAGAACATGGGGGTCTATAGACGCTCACAAAAATGAGGTGCTCAAACTCAACACATGCCATTTCTACAGTTCGCTCAATAGAGAGGCTCACAATATCTTTACGTTCTTTAAATGATAATAATTTACTAGCTAATATTATGAAGCCACCTCTTAAAACCGTTTCTCTATTGAAAGAACTGACCACCTGGTGATTATTGAAGTTAAACATTAAGTTATAAGCTTTTAACCAATGTTCAGTAACACATAAAATATGAATATTGTTGATATTTAAGAACAATTCAATTTCCAGATCTCTGCCTATCATGCCTTGTATATTTTGATGCACCAGGTGTAAACAATTTTTATTATCACTCTGTGGAGTCATATAATTAAGGATTTGTAAGCTACATTCTAAATTATTTAAATTATTATAACTGCGAGAGATTACCTCTATTGTCTCATTTTTGAATAACATAATATACAATATTTTATTATATACAATATTAAAAACTATAATTAAAAAAAAAAACCTAAACACAGTCCTACTACACGCGGTATCGTGCCAAGAACGCTGGCTGCGTTTCCCCGCTGAATGGCTATACTTAGCCTGAGCGAGAAAAATAACCGTCTTATCACCAACAGCAACGACCAGCCCCGGATGGAGTTCCTTTAAACCACAATCGGTCCGTGGACCCCACGGACCGATAGTCTCTACAACAAATGGCACAAATATGTAGTCATCTCTTAAAGACTCATATTTGCGCACTTCTCAGTTCAGCTGCCTCTGATGCCGCAAACGAGGTACCCTGAGATGAGAGGCCGCCAAAGTGTCTACGCAAGTAGCATCCCACACTAGGGCTACCTCTCTCCCAAGGGACCAATGTCATACCGTCAGGTCTCTGCCATCGTCTCTAAATATTCCACAAGGCTCTAAAATCGAGGAACATTTATGAGACAAGAGCTCTTCGGATGAAATCGTTCAAAGAACCGTGCCGTGAAAACCTACCAGCACTTTTCTTACAAGAAAGTCCGTGGAGCCCAAACTTGTCGACGCTGCTACCACAGGGCACTGATGGGGTTGACAAATCGCCGCTCCCTAGTCGGATTCCTACAGCGATGCGCAGCTTTCCCCCATCAATGTGCCGAGATTACTTGATGGTAAAGCGTGTAACCAGTGACTAGATTCCTTAGTCGAAAAAAGGCGTGCCTTATCTTGGTCACTATGAAATTATGAAACAAATCTTTCTGCCCTCTGTACCAACGGAATATCCCACTGTTTTTGTTGGTTGGCTTCCAGTGGAACATTTTCGCCGGGACAGAGCGTTCGCCATGTCTGCCCTGCCTCCGTAGCAAAACACAGGTCTACTTTATTATTTAAATTGTTACAAATTACTGACACTATGCACGGAAGCAGAAAGCAGGCAATGCAACGCTAGAAAAATTTCTCACCAATACCACCAAATTTACAGGTAAAGTAGCTTGAGTCCAGGCTGTTGCATTTAAAGTTAAATTTAGAATTTTCTATAGCTATTTTAAGATTATTATCAATATCTTTAAAATATCCGAACATTTCCAGACTGGACTCGAGCGGGTAAGTATGTAAATCTAGGTACCAAGGAGACAATATTTTAAAATAGTAAGCGCAATGTGGGCTTAATATACAATTTATCAACGTGGTTTAAAACTGATCAAATTTTGTTTTAAAACAGGTTTAATACTATCGAAAACAACGGGGCACCTAGCGGTATAGTGATTCCGTACTGACAGTTTTTATTCCTGGAGAAATATGATTAAAATTTTGAATTAAAGTGTTTCTGTGAGAAGTAGATAAATTATTGGAAAAAAATATTTCACATTTATTGCTATTTGGTTCAAGACCAATATTTTTAAAATTTCGAAATATATAAGTATGATCACTAAGGACGTCATCTGCTCTACCTCCCAGTGACCGTCATCCAGGTACCAGACATTCAGCTTGGATTTCAAATTTGAAATAATGGGTTGAATTCCCAAACTGAAAAGTGTTGGACCTAGTGGGTCACCCTGCTGAACACCGACTGCAGAATCGATAACATGGTTTTCGTACAACAAATTAGTATTTTGACTATAACATTGCCAAACGTAGTGATAAATTTCGGGGGTATTGTTAGTCACTTCTTTCAGCAGGGTTACCCTATCGATAGAGTTAAAAGCATTCCTTAATTAACTTCAGAACATCTGCATCAGAGTTTGTTAAAATGTACGCACTGAATGTACCGCCGCCTCACAGCCATTCGTGCAAAGCCTAGTTGAGAGGCTGAAACTTTGTCTTAAGGTGCCTGCAATAATTTTGAAGTTAAGCGTCGAAATGTGGAACCAACGGCAATAGGACGGATACCGTTATCCTTTTTGAAGGCACATAATCTTGCCCATATAAGAATGGAATGAAATTGGATTAACATTACCAGAAAGCATAAAGTTCATAATTTTTGTAATGTCATTAAGTACTCCATGATCTTTAAGATGTTGAGGCGTAATTCCGTCAATGCCGCCAGCAGAGCCATTCGAAAATGACATTGCTTCTAAAGTGTCTTTTCAGAAATTTTAAAAGGTTGCATAGAAGTCTTGGGAGGCAGCGGTAAACCCTGAGAAGGTTGAACGAGAGGATGCTTTCTGACGAAGGCTTTCAAGAGTTTCGACATTACGAGGAGCCAGGATGTCGTCTGAGAATAAAATACAGGATGCATTTTTAAGTCTCCATCCATTACTCGACTCAACTACTTTTTAAATCAAATTTAGGACGTGGTCGAGATAAATGAGTATTAATTGGGTAATCTAAATTTGGAAAAGATGTCTCTTTTAGTTGAGACGCAATTGATTTATTTATTGTTTTATCAAAATGAAAATGGGAATACGCGAAAGTAAATAATTTTTGCCAACCCTTTTCACTATTAGTGAAACAATTTTGAATAGCGCATGACAATGCTTTAGGAAGCTGCATCCTCGCACCTCTAGGAATTCTTTTAACCACTGGTACATTACGATGATAATTGTAAATTTATTCTATATATCATAAATTATAAAAAAAAAACAAATGAATGACTGTTTTCAAAACTCAAATGTACCAGCTAAATGAATTTATAAATTTGAATTTGGAATTCTTAACCAAAGAGGAGATATTTCAGATCAAAGTAGTCAGTACGACAAAACGCTAATTTCATATGTAAGGACCTAATATATTAATTATTTTTTATGTATTTCTTTAATTTTCTTCTACTGCAGGTAGTCCTTGCTGCTGTTCTTGATGTGACATAACCATCACCAGTCAAAACGATTGTTGTGGATTGTTGCAATGCTTTAGAAGATTCACATTCTATGAGCTCATTGAACAGACTTTGAGTTTGGGACGCTTTCAAGTTATCTATGTATTGTTTTAATTGCACAATCTGCTCATTAGCCTCATTTAACTGTAACTTCAATGCAGCAATTAATCTGAGCGATTCCTCATATTCCTTGCTGCAAATAAATGCTTGTCAAACTCATCGACTGTTATCTGAAGTTGATCCCTTTCTTTTAAAACAAATGTATATTCTTTATGGAACTTAACCATATCACTTTTTAGCTCAGTATTTTTAGCAATTATATTTATTACTTACTTTTTATTGTCATCCCTTTCTTTACACAACAGCTCACACTGCTCCTTTGACGCCTTAAGTTCTTGAAACGCCATTTAAAGTTGAAACAGAAACAGAAACAGAAACTTTTTTTACTCAATATAGATTATAAATAATACTTATTGAAAGTCACACTTTTGTCTAATTACCACTGGTTCGAAAAACCTCTGTCCTGGAAGAACCAGCAAGAACCCAGCGGGACTTTTTAAATAACAGCTACAATCATGTGTGTTTACAATTAACCACACAAAACAAATTAGAAACAGCCTGGCAGCGACACCCCTCATTCCCAGGGTTATTATCATCCATAAATTCCTTAACATTATAATAACCTTTTATACAAACTATGTTTAATAAAGTTTTTGAATTTTGAGCAGGTCGAATTTTGTATATTTTCTGGAATTTTTTGTAAAGCGTATACATTGCCCCAAGAATGAATTACTGACTCGGTGGAGTCGAGTAACTGGTACTACAAGCTTGTGTTTGTTCCTAGTATTTACAGAATGAATATCACTTATTTTTGTATAACTACTTTTATTTTGTGTACGTACATTACATTTTCATAAATGTATTGAGGGCAAAGTTAATATATTAATTTCTAAATTTTTGTCTGAGCGACTCTTTAGGTTTAAATCATAGATTGCTCTTATGGCCCTCTTCTGTAAAACAAATATAATTTCAGTGTCAGTGCGTGTCCCCAGCAAAATACCATACGACATTATGCTATGGAAATAGCTAAAGTAAACAAGTCTAGCTGTTTCCACACTGGTAAGATTTCTAATCTTTTTTACAGCATATGCTGCAGAACTAAGTTCGTTCTGCAATTGGCTCGTTTTGGCGATGCGTGTATTAATTTTACTATTAAGTGTAAATAGCAAAAGAAAACAAAGAAAGCAAACCGAAGAAGCAGAGTAAGCAAATGTCTAGATGTATGGGTTTATTTACAGATCTCAAATTAAATTATCATGTAAATAATTCAAAATGAAATCCAGAACAACACTTACTTAAAAGGTAAATCTTAAAATGTTAAAGGGATAACAAGAATTACACTTACAGTAAGTTTAAACGATGTTCGTTAAAGCTGTCACTTTTGGTTGGAACACTAAACACAATTTAATTAAAATAGGTACTTCTGACTTTTACTTATTCCACAAACACAAATAAGTCGTATTTAACAACTGTAACTCATTATTGAGGTGGATATTATCAATTTACAATATGTAATTTTTTTTAAATAGTTGGGAGCAATTATTTTACAACTTGTCACCAAGGTTGCCACAGAAAAAAACGTGAGAAAAGCGTTATTCACTTTTTTATTTCCTGAAATTTCTGCGTTGCTCCTCTTTTAAACTTAGCATTTATTGTTTGTTTTTCTTTAGTTAAACATATGTAGCGAACCAAGTTAGGTACTTAATTTAATTTACACTAGAATATCTCCCTGACATGGTGGAATTCAACCGTTCTCACAGGTAACAAACTATGCGGTCACTTAGTGTTAACCTTACAGGGTCGTATTTTAGTTTTGTGTTTGCAATGCTAATGCAAGTAAAACCCTAATGAATTAGTAAATTTCAAATTTAAAACACAGAATTTTTTTATACAAGAAAGGATGGCTAACGTGCACACTGTCCACTAGATGATTTCACTCTGGAAAGGCCTATACCTAAAAGTAACGAGGAAAGAAAAGAATATTATAAATATACTAGCGACCTGCCTCGGCTTCGCCTGGGGGTGATCTATTAAGGAGGCGTCATATAGATTTTTCAAAATAATCTTCAATTACCATTTAATTTTATAAATTTTTCCATTTCACAATATAAAATCTCCAAGTTTTTCGGATAAAATATATGGCTAATGTTCCTCCTGGCATTGCTGTCTCTTCGTTTATAAAGTCTCATCACAATCTTTTTTTTTGTTTTCAAATGATGAAAATGTATTAATGGAGGCAGTACTTTAGAACTGGATGAAGGCCTCTATTTACCTTTATGTTATGGCTGAATTTTTACTGTCTGAAAAAAAATTGGGTGAAATAAGTGATATAGTATGAAACTGATCTATCTATAACTAACTCAAAGTACTGCTAATTCGAAGGTAGCCTTTAAGCCTACCTTGCTTCAGTTCATATAGTTTCTTGACCAAGATCAAGGGCATCACGAATTCATTGATAATTTTTAGACTTTAGAATTGAATTTCGATATTTTTTATGTATGCCATAAACTTCTACTTCTTTTACCTTTTAGAACATTTTTTCCAAACGACGAACGAACGGCGAAAAAGTCAGCCTAGTATATAATATAATAATTCATTTTTTTATACCAAATATAAGTTTGTTACTCTTAGGCTCGATTTCACCAAAACTCACAAACACTTAAACAAGAATAATTGCGCTAACCACATTATAATCAAGAATGTCCTATTTTCGTCTGTCTGTCAGTCATGCCTATATAATTTATGTCCCTATTTCGGCTATTTGATGTTGCATAAAGGACAGCAGCACTGTTTATCAAATACAGCTTAATGGAGCTTAAAGTAATTCAAAAGACAAAAAATTACCTACGTGCTTATATTTCTTATGCTCTGATTAACAATACACTGCGAACATTTTTTTAAAGTTACAAAATAAAAATGTAATATGTACACGTATTTATTTGTAATAACTGTTTTATGTTAAATATTTTTATTACCGGTAAAATTTTAAAAAATTAGTTTACCGTGGAAACTTGCAGTAAAATTTAAATAATGTAACCCCAACAAATTAGTGAGTATGAATTAGTATTCTTATTACTAGCTCATACTAAAGAAAGGCACTAGCGAAATGGTTAATTGCAATTATTTTACTCCATCGTCGACACACACTAAAGTAGAGCGGCGGACTTATGCTCTAAACCTACTCAGGGGACCTGTGCCCAGCGGTAGGAAGGAGTTAGGTTGTAACTATTTTTTTATTTTATTGTTAAATAGAATACTTAATACTTTCTTTTTTTTTCTCTCTTTAAAAAAAACATTACCTCTAAACTATAATTTTCTCCTGTATCGTGGGGGTAATTTACATTTATAAATTTCACATGGACAATGATCCAGATCCGGAACAATTATTTGTAGGCCATACAAATATTTCTTACTTGCGGGATACGAACCCGCGGCCCTTAGCGCTGCGACTCATTGCTAAGCCACTGCGCCACGGAGCTGTCAATAGAAATGAATATTTTTTTTTTCAGTATAGATTATAAAAAATACTTATTGAAAGTCACTCTTATGTTTAATCTACCATTTTTTCGTAAAATACCTCTGTCCCAGGTAGGACGAGCAAGTAACCCAGCGGGACATTTATAATAATAATGAAATAACAAAACCTAATCTTTTTATTACTTATTACTATACGTGTTATCGTTAGTTTCCCAAAATAAGTTTCTGAGTATAGAAGTGCGTTTTTATATGTATGTATTGTGTTTGAAAATATTTTTGTTATAATTTAAATAAAGTGTAAAATAAGATAATGTTTTACTAAATATAATGAATAGTTTCCGCCTAAATAAAAAGTCATTTTGTCTTAAGTATTATTATTTTTGTTTACGTCCTTCTTCGAAGGTTTGGGAGCAGAAAAGCGAGGTAACACATTGCCACACGTCTACAACCTATGATGATTCTTATGGCGCCACATTCATCTTGAGGACGACGTAGGGAGAGTTCTGTCGGTAATCATGTTATTGTAATTCGATCCGAAGTTAAGACGAAGGAGGAAGGAGAATTAATCAGAATACAATTACCCAGCCACACCAAACCATTTATGGAAAATAACAACCCCTGGGAATGAGGTAATGTTCCAAATTTGATTAGTTTTTGTTAATTATTGGTATTTAATATAATAATAATAATTACGAAATATTTAACGGTTTGCGGCGGTTGGAGCCAATAAAGGGTATCCCTGTATTTCAGGACTCAGGTCAGGTTCAGGATAGATACTTAGATAATAATGTATGTATTTTATAAAGGCTTGTATTATTTTTGCTAATTATCAATTTTCATACAATTTTTCGTTTATTTATGAATAAATGATACTCGTAAAGGGTCTTTTGACTTTTAGAAGTTAAACAGTCTAGGTTTCATGGTCTTCTTTAATTGTAAGATACAAAGTTTATTTGAGAGATTTTATCCTTATCATAGATTCTATCGATTGGTTAAATAAAATAGTGAGTTTCTATTGTTTGCATTTTTATTTGGTTCGATTCCCGGATCAGGTAAGCTATTTAAAAATTGCTTGAATGTGGTTTTTCTTATTTTGAAAACAAAGAAATACTTCCTTTGAGTGAAATTTGATATTTTCAATATATAATGTCTCCCGCCATGTCCCGTTCGTTATTTCCACTCTGTACATTAATTAACAAGATGCAAAGAAATTATCTCTTACACGTTTCTTATTCTTTTCTTCTACTTTTCATTTCGTTTTATGATCACTGGCCAGTTGTTATAAGTATGTTGTCTTTATATTACATATTCTTAGATCATAGTATTATTTATAGTGCATCCTACCCATAAATCTTTCTCTCTTTATTATTTCCTTCTTGTAGGTTGTCTGGAAGATAATGCTTTGTAGCAATAAGACCGCCTTTTTTATGTGTGTGTTTTTTAATATGTTATTTATTATTCTTTGGTGTGCAATAAAAATATTGTATGTATTATATTATAGGCTGCCAATCCTAAAGACTAAGATAAAAAGCAACGTAACCAGTATGAGGGTCTCAGTTCCTGTCACTGACAATACGAATCTCAGCAGCATTATTCTGCTATTACTGGTATTCCATGCGAACGCGGTTCTTCCCCGGTGAAGCTGAACCATTTGTGCTGCAGTCATGATACAACTACATGCGGATCAACCGTTTAAAAATAAAGTTTTGACGTAAAGGACTTCCACTAAAGGCTAGGTAATCTAAAAAAATTTTTTTCTACATAAGAGTCTGCCTAGATAGATACTTCCATCTTACCTATTTTAACCGGCAAACAGTTAAAGCCGACTTGAAAGAACTAAAAAGGATAAAATAATTTCAGTCGGTGTTAAGATACAGTGTACGTGTACGTGTATAGAAGAATTAACGCTCCAACTTCAGAATGTGAAATTAAATTATTGTTTTTAGTTCTTTGAAGTTTTTTTTTAAATTTTTATTAGAAGTTATATTTTACAAGTTGTGCAATAAATATAATGTACTGTAACCAAAAATACTTTGCGTAAACAACACAGATTTTCAATATATGAGACCATCACTGAAGTATAACTAATTTAATAAAAAAAGAATCATCCAAACACATATTTAGTATAAACTGACGTTAGAATATCGGTATCTATGTATCCAAATCGGTTCAAAATTGAGGAAGAACTTACAAACAAAAAAAGCGTATTGGCGAATTGTAAACCCCTTCCTTTTTTTAACTTTGAAACTAAAACTGATGTTATGTTTGATATACGCTACAACAAGCGTTTTTCACTTAATGATGATATCCACTGTAGAACCAGAGTAACCGACATCGTGCAACAGATCAGTAAGTTGAAGTGGCAATGGGCCAGCCTTATTACTCAAGGAACTGACAACCGAGAGAAAAGAGTTCTTGAGTGACGACCTCGTACCGGTATGTAAAGTGGTTGTAGTGGACCGGGACAGGACCAGTTAAAACAGCAGAATAATGTTATGTTTTGTATGGTGAGTGTAAAGAACGGGTAGACCCTTTTTACTGGTAACGATGCATTCCAAGTTAGCTTAAGGAGTGACGATGCATTTAAATTCCTAATCCAGGACAGATGTATAAGTCTATTTATCTATGAACCGCAGCATCCACTTACCATCAGGGGAACTGTGTGCTCGACTGTCACCCTTATTATGTAAAAAAAACTTAGTGCGGCCTCCCACTAGATGAAATGTTGACTGAATAATAAAAAAAAGCTTATATTCAGCAGTGGAAAAGAAATCAGTGTTTTGAAAGGCTATAATGATGATGGTGAAACTATAAATACTGTTCCGGATATTTAGTAGAGGAGAAAGCGATTAAATATGAACGTATATCATATTAGGAATACGTTTAGCGACTGTGTATCTTCTAAATGTACACGGATGTGACGTGCGATGTGTGACTACGCGTGAGGAAGCTTTACAAGTACAAACTTTCTCTCTTGCAAAAATTGACCTGTTTTTGTTTTTTCTGTATTAAAGTGTAATAATAAACATGAGTAAAACATCTATTGTCAAAGCAAACAAACTCTTCAAAAGTAACACAAAGTGGGTGTCTCAGAGGCAACAGTGGATAGGTTTTTGTTAGGTTAGGGCAGTGCGATTTACCGTCTCGGGCTTCATCACCGCTTAACAGCTGGTGGTATTGTAATCAAGCACTGTATTAAAATAAGTTAAAAACATACTAGTATCTTATTCAGAAACAAGAGCAAAAGGGATCAAAATAGTTAATGGTTATAATTCTCCAGTGCTTGATGAAGTTCATTCAAGCATTGTCCGGGAAGTAAGAGTATTGTCTAAGTATCAGTTAGAGGTAATAAAACCACATACAATTTGCAAATAAACATTTATTTAAATTTAATTTAATTTTTATGGTCGAGTTTTCAGAAGTTATTTCTATGCGCTTAAAATCTGATTTTAGCGTATGGCGGCGGTGTAAGAATATTCACTACCCCATATCATCCCGTGGGTGTCGTAAGAGTAGACAGAGGGGAAAAAAGAGGGGGCAGCAGGGCCTTCCTAATAACGACTAAAAATAACAAACTGCCGTTGCCAATCTACTTTCCAGGCGTGGCAACTATGGCAAATATCCCCCCTATGAGGCAATTTATGGGAGAAGCCTAGTTTCAGCAGTGGACTGATAACGCACTTAATAGGAACCACAAGATAATGTATAATAATATGTAACATATGTATGTAGATATCACTAAAACGCACATTAAAACGAGAAAAAACATATTTAAAAAGGACTTTTATATTATGAGAATGCATTCTGTTCAGCTTTTTCGCCATTATGATGAATTTAGTTCCATAGGCAATATTTAACGTAAACACTGGTTTGATGCTATAACGAAAATTTTCCGGCGAACGACAGCTCACCCTATTTAAAGGAGATTGGCTAGTAAGCCGCGGCGCGTGCTGTTGCGAATATCACAAGCGTCATGAATGAATATTCAGAGCGCGATTGTCGCTACGTGTTGTAAGCTATTGACTAACTGTCTCGTTGGTCTAGGGGTTGTAAACACGATTGGTGGTTATAAGGTCCCGGGTTCGAATCCCAGGTCGGGTCAGTATCAGTTATTGGGTTTTTCTGTCGAGAAATTCTCAGTAGTAGCCCGAAGTCTGGAAGTTGGTAGTGTTTCACTCCCGTACCTCGGAAATCACGTAAAACCGTTGATCCTGCGCCTAATCTCGCCCCAGTCGTGTCAGTTACCGTCCCATTGGACTATGAGAGTGAAGGAGTAGAGAGTGCGCCTTTGCTTGTCATTTTTTTTAAATAGAATGAGGGTGATAAACGAGCACACAGTTCACCTGATGGTAAGTGTTTTTGTGGCCCATAGATCCACATCTATCCTCAGTTAAGAATGAAAATGCAGATGCATTGCATTGTCACCCTTGAGGACTAAGATGGAATGTCTCGTTTCCAGTAAAAAGGGTCTCTGGTTCTCTACACTCACCATTCGAAACACAGCAACATCAAGCTGCTATTTTACGCTGGTATTCTGTGAGAGCGTTGTCCTTCCCCAATCGAGCCGACACGTACCATAATATAGCTGCAGCGTGGATCGACACTCGAGCACTATAATTCTGTCCTGCACTTATGGCTAGTCTCCGTTAAGACTGGCCGGCGTGACCGAAATTCGGTCCGGAGGACATTAGTAAGCTAATAGAGGATTAGTTCTATCACCCGTTAATATTATACTTTAAGAAATAAATATATACATCTTTATATACATTTCATACACACAATAGCACACATACATACACATACACACACGCACACACACGCACACACACACAAACACACGCACGCACACACACACACACACACGCACACGCACACACACACGCGCACGCACGCACGCACGCGCGCACACACACACACACACACACACACACACATGCATATCCCACACATCCAATTACTCATAACGCACACCCAACAAATCCTACAAACCTATTACTCCCTCATGCATTCACGCTGGTAATCTTGCTTAAATTCTATTTTGTTTTGTATCTACCTGCATGTTAAATATTATTTGTTAAGAAATGTTGTAAAAGATCTTACCTATTAGGTTATTATTTAATTCCCAAAGTGGAAGGCGCATGCAGCCGTGGTACTGTTTATACTAGTACGGATGCCGACGTTAACCTCTCAATGTAATTGATGGTACTTTTTATTTAAATAGTGTAAGTCACGTTGTAAAATTTGTGGAGTGAATAAACAAAATATTATTATTTAAAAAAAATCATTTAACTCGATGGCTCTGTGGCGCAGTGGCTCAGCAATGAGTTACTGCGCTGACGGCCGCGGGTTCAAGTTCCGCACGGAACAAGTATTTGTATGATCTACAAGTAATTGTTCCGGATCTGGATATTTGTACTTGTGCAATTTATGCATGTAAACTGCCTCTACGATACAGAAGAAAGTTTTAGTGTACGTTTTTGTTAAAAATGAAGAAACTGTAGTTTATAATGTCATTCTATGTAACACGATATCGGTGAGGTTAGTTATTCAATTTTTTTCTTTGTAATTACGTGAAATTAAATTGTTACATAGCATGTAAGACATGTCACTTTAAAAAGCCTGAGTACCTCTTTGAAAAACTCATATGGGTTCAAGATATTTCACATCGAAGCCTTCGTACCAACTCAATAAACCTAAAAATAAAATAACGCGCTACTGAGGTTGTTTTAAATTTACTGCTGCAAGAATATGGAGCGATTTGCCATCTCCTCTGAGAAATAGAATGAGCACAGGAAGGTTCAAAGCCAAATATAAATCAGCACTGCTGAAGCGGCAAAAACATGCAATGCATAAACTTAACAGACTTTTTAACCTTTTAATATAATATACCCTTTAAAAACCATCCCCTTGTACAAGCCGAACAAGCACACACACTTTTTACAATAATTATTTTTATGTTAATCACTATTTTCTTATTTTAAACTTATTGAAAATTATTTTCTACTTTTCGTTCAGTTATCTACAAAAGTGTTTTTTAATGTTTTTGAACTATTATTTATTTTTGCTGCTATTTTGCTTATCTGTTATAATTTGTACCTACATATAAATAAATATAGTAATATAAATATATATATATTACAAGAGCGAATTTTCCTGGGAAGAGCAATTTCTTTAGCTTAATAGGAATCTCCAAACAGGGCAAAACATGTATTTTTAGACTTAAGTAAATTAAAATAAAGATTTAATTTAAATTAAATTAAATTAAAGTGTCTGTCTGTAATATCCAAATAACTGACACATGTTTTGTTTTTAACATTTTTGTCCTTCTGTTTGTGATTATAACGAAACTTCACGCACAGAAAGATATCAATACCAGGACTGATTAAGGCTATACTTTATAAAATATTTGGAGGTGTTTTTTAATTGGCCTTTGATTAACTTAAATCTAAATAACGTCACAGTTACACATCCTAACCAGGCGAAACAAAGAAGGGTCGCTACACGATTTAATAGACAACAAATGCATTGATAGATACATAGATAGATACGTCTTTATTGCACAAACCAAAACAAAAACTAAGAATGAATAAATAAAATACAAAATGTTAAAAACACAACAGACAACCTTTGGATGGAAAGGATTGTAAAACGACAGAAATCTTAATGGATTGGTGATACGCTAATAATAAAATATGTTATTAAAATACCCATTATCCATCTATCAAAGTCTATAATAGTCCCCTGCTGAACATATTCTCCATAGAATGATTCGTGAGGGGTTTGCCATAGTTGCCACGCTTGGCAGGTGGTTTAGCAACTGCAGTTTTTTATCATTTTGATTCGCTATCAGGAAGATGCTACTACCATCTCCTGTTTTAGTTTGCCTCTGTCGCCTCTTACGTCACCCACGGGACAATACGGAGTAGTGAATGTTTTATCACCGCTACTGCACGGTCTTACAATATTATTCTGTTTTAAATATAAATAGCTATATAATATATTCATAATCTATTATAAGTAACTACAGATATTTATTAATCAATAATACAATATAAAATTGTTAAACTCCACCATCGGACAACCAGTCGGGCGGCTGATCTTCACCCCTTTGTTGTTGATATTCCGCATTAAAACCAAACGGTTTGCTTCGTCTTTTGTAATGCATATACAGCAAAAGAGTGAAATAATTTGCCGGCGTCTGTCTTTTCATCAGAACACAAGTTGGGGGCCTTAAAAGAAAGAGTGAATAGGCTTTTGTTACGATAAGACAGTGCGATTTAACTTCTAGGGCTTAATCACCACTTACCACCAGGTGGGATTGTGGTCAAGCACTGGCTTTTAATAAGTAAAAAAAAACATAAATATAATACACACATACAATATAATATAAATTACAATTTGAAAGAGTTGAATAAGTTTAAAATGAAATTATTATTTAAGCCGGGATTTTTGTCGTCCCTCTCTAAAGTAATCCTTCGTTAACAGAGACAATTGGGAGCGGGCGACCGAGGAGAATGTATTTTAAATAGCTGAGAGGTTCAGCACGTTTCAATAAGCTCGGCGAGAGGCGATGTGATCGGATTGCCGTTTAATTTCTCCCAAGAGTCCGCCGTGGGTATTCTCCACGACTGATGTTTGACTTTCTAGGTTCGTTAATATACATGGCTATGATAAAAGCGATATCCATTTTATAATAATTAAATAAAGTATTGGTGATTAAGAAATAATGCAACATCTTTGTTAATTATATATATATATATATATATATATATATATATATATATATATATATATATATATATATATATATATATAGTAAGAGATAGGAGAGAGGGGAAGAGGTGTGTGAGTGAGAAGCAGGAGTGAGGATGTGATAGAGGGGGCGGAAGGAAAATGAGATCGTGCTGTACGGTGTAAGGCGGAGGAAGCAAATCATTACATTTTTTTTTCAAATATGATTATTATAAAGTTCAACATATTCCTGTCGGAGCGTCTATAAAATACCCTGTTGGATCGAGGTAGAATTGAGGGTATATCGAGAAAACCCCACTTGTTTGTGCAGTATAAATTTCACTTAAGTCATTCTACGAGTGCTAAAATAGTGTAGTGGTTCTGTTCGTTGTTTTAATTCTTCTAGTGCAGGCAAGGAGGATTGGTGTTGTTGAGAGGCTGCCCTGTGTTACTCTGAGATAAGTAGTGTTGCTGTTGGTTTGCATACTTTGGTGTTATCATGTAATTACGTACCTCACGTTACACTGGTGTGTGATCCTGGGACGTGTTACGGTATGGTCGAACTGTAATTACTCTATACTGAATGTATAGTGCGTTACGCTGTTTTATTACTGATAATGATTAATTGCGTAATCAAGAGAGCAGTATTTTTAATAATTAAGATTATCCTGATGTATTTCCGAGATCAAAATTGGTATCCTCTGCTGAATTTCCGACATATCTTTGTTATGGGGTAAGGGTTCTTTAGTTCATTATTTTTTAATTAAATATAGATTGTAAATAATACTTATTGAAAGTCACTCTTATTTTTAATTTACCACAAATTTAAAAATATCTTTGACCTGGGAAGAACCAGGAAGAAACCTAGCTGGACATTTTTTTTAAAAGGATATTTTAGTATCATTAAAAATAGCTTCCTAGCAATCGCCTCATTCCCAGGGGTCATTATCATCCATAAATTATTTAATATTATAATAACACTTGTAATACAATCTTTAAATAAAGTTTTTTTTTAAATTAGCGGATGTCAAACGTATTATATTTTTTGGAATTTTCTTTTAAAAACGTATACATCGCCCAAAGAATGAATTACTGACTCTGTGGATTCGATTAACCGGTACTACTAGCTAATGTATTTATAAAAAGTAAGAGAAACAACCTGCATACGCCACTTGCTGGGCACGGGCCTCATCTCATTATGATAGGATTTTTAGGGCGGGAAAAGTTACGCCGCGCTGCTCCGATATATGGTATCAGATATTACATGTTTTTTTTTATTGGATAAGGCCGATGAACGAGTACACAGTTCACCTGATGGTAAGTGGATGCTATGGCCCACAAAATACAGAAGCGTTGCCAACTCTGCGGCAACTATATAAAGGCAATTAATTTTCCTTTGAGTCAATTGATGAGACTTAATTGGATGCGGAAGACCGAGGGACTTTCTGTATATTTTTATTCCCCAATTAGTCGATACGATAAAAGCTGTATAACAAAAATATTTATCTTATTGCTCCGATTATTGCCAACTAATAATTGTATTTTTTTATTTAACTGATAAATACTAGCACCACGTTCCTTGCTTTAATATTGTTAAATGGACAATTTAATTTCTTATTATATTCAAAGTTTACGTATAGGTGTCGATGCTTCAAACGGTTTTCTTTTTTAATTTCCCTGAGGAGAAATTGTAGATCAGCATCGTAGGCCAATGGACGTTCCTATTTTCATACTAATAACATTTAAGCGTGAATTTCTTTTTTTCATAAGTACTGAAATAAACATATTTCATTTTTGACTTATTACAAAATCTATAAATCTCACAGATTACCAGCGTGATTAATGCTGTTGCGTTTCGTAAGGTGAGTGTAGCGAAGCACAGACCATTTTTCATGGTAACGAGGCATGTCATCTTAATCCGCACTTAACATCAGGTGAACTGCATGCTAGTTTGTCACTATTATTCTATAAAAAATTGATCCCAATTACTTATACAAACAATACGAAATAGCTAGATCACCTTTGACACGACATGCGATGCGGCGTGCAATTTTTGGGATAGCATAAACATAAACGTAAAAAAATGTATTAAATTTTCAAAACCAAATGTTAATAAAAAAGATTAAAGGCCTTACATGTGTTGAAATATCTAAATTAGTTAATTTTAATTCTTTTCATAGCAAAATGTCATATGGAATGGTTTTATTAAAAATAGTGATGTACATTCTGTAAATACTAGGAACTTGTGCTTGACAAGTTAGTTTTACCAGATACTTGACTCCAAAGATTCAGTAATTCCTTACTGGGGGAATGTATGCGCTTTTACAACAAAGTCCCAAAAAAATATGTAGGACTTATCTATCAAAAAGTTTAAAAAATTTATTAAGCTACTACTAAGGAGTACATGGTTGATAATAACCCCTGGAAAAAGGTGATCGCTCCCATGCTGTTTCTAAATGTTTTATATTTAATTGTATAAAATTTTATATTGTAAATTATTATTTTTAAAAAGCCTCGTTTGGATTTTTGCTGGTTCTTCCCAGGACAGCGGTAGTTTTCCAAACCAGTGGAAAAGCTTAAATGACTTTCAAGAAGTGTTCTTGTTATCTATATTGAATAAAATGTTTCTCATCTATTCTATTCTATGTATCTGAATATACTATAACTTATTTAGCACTATAATAGAAAGGTAACTTGATTTGACACGTATCAGAGCCCCCTCTTATCTAGTCTGCTACGTTGGGAAACGTAACGTTGAATGGTGGTGCTCCTGATTTCGGACAGCCAGTTCGTGCCACCCAGTTCATCCGATTCTTTAACTAATGTGTATTTTTTGCATATAAGGAAACTATTAACCTATGACACTGGAAGAGTAAAGAATCAAACTAATGAGTTTTTGATTTGTTGAGCTTTAGTTTGTATTAAGTAAAAGGGCTTGAAAATGTCTTCCAAAGCAGCGGTGAAGAGTTTTAGGGATATAACGGTTATAAACGTCTGGCCGTATGAGGAAGCTCAAGGTCGCTCGGCGAGCTATGGAGAGCGCTATGCTCGGGGTTTCTTTGCGTGATAAATTTAGAAATGAGGATATCCGTAATAGAACCAGAGTAACGGACATAGCCCAACGGATTAGTAAGCTGAAGTGGCAATGGGCCGGCCATATAGCTCGAAGAACCGACAACCGGTGGGGAAAAACGGTTTTCGAGTGGCAGCCTCGTACCGGCAGGCGAACTGTATAGGGCGACCCCCCACTAGATGGAGTGACGACCTGGTAAGACATGCAGGAAGTCAATGGATGCAGGTGGCTCAGGACCGTGCTTTGTGGCATTCCTTGGGGGGGAGGCCTATGTTCAGCAGTGGACTTGTGAGGGGCTGTAATGATGATGAAGCGATAGGGCTCCTTTCCTGCCTAGGAGAATTTTCTTCCTCTCACGACTTCTTTGTGTTTCGTTCGTCCTTTGCCACCGGCGATTTTTCCTTTTTTTAAGTTCCTTCAAGAAACGAGCTTACTCCTTCTTAAAAGGCCAGCAACGCACTTCTCCTGGACTTGCAGTCGTTCGTAGGCGGCAGTCGATCCTTTCCATCAGGTTAGCCGCATGCTCGTTTGTCCCTTATTCTATAAAAAAACACACAGTCTACGTGATGCTGTGACCTATTGTCTCTTAAAAATCAAAATGAAGTTGCCTTGTCACCCCTGAAGACTAAGATGGAATACCTCGTAACCAACACAAAGGTCTCTGGATTTTTCAAATTCACCTTTTAATAGTAAAACCTCTAATCTATTTATTCATTCATTCATTAAAGCCTGTCAAAGTCTATTCCTCTGGCCTCCGTTATAAGTTGTCTCATAGGCATGAATGGCAAACACTTGCCACGCTTGGCAGGCATGTTGGTAACCGCATTCTTTTATTAATATTGCGTTCTTGTCAGGAAGATGCTGCTGTCCATTTCCTGTTTCAGATTTCCTCTTCCTTTTGTTTCAGGTCGCCTCTCTCGATACCCACGGGGTGATATAGGGCGGTGGATTTTCTTCCACCACCACTACTTGGCGTCTCTAGTCTATATAAATAAAAATCAATTGCCGCATATACGAAAGATCATTACTTGAGAACAGCTGGACCTGGGTGGGTTAGGTTCATAATTGTACCCGGTAAGTGGCGCAGTTGTTAAGATCCAGAAATCACTGTGCAAATCCGGGGCTGGATTGCTACTCTATAATAAAATACAAATATTTTATACACATCTCGCTAACAATTTCACTTATACATAAAAATATAATATGAAAAAGTATCTCGTAAATCTTCGCGGACATCGTACTTTCACAAGTGTTAAATTAAATTTTAAGAAAACTATCTCGCAATTTTAATTATTTAATATTTATTTTAAACAAATATTACACTTACTAATTTTCTGTTAAAGTAATAATAACAAATAATGACATACAGATTCCTGGACTTTACAACAGCCGATTATGGAAGATGTCGCTCTATGCCCATGAATCTATCTGCATAAACTACCATCTTAGCTATCTCGAACACCAAGCAGCAAAACATGCACTTGAGGGCTCTGAACAATCTGCTGACTATCCAGAGCCCTCAACAGGTTATAAACCAATTTGTTTGAAATTGGTTGCAGATATCAACGAGCTGTAGCCACTTAGTATTGGTTGAACTGTTAGTTCTTCAATCACTTTCACTGATTCCCCACAAATACCCTCTCAAATTCACTGCTAAACATATGCCTCCCCAAGGAAATGCTAAAAATACCGTTATGAGCTTCCTACATAAGTCAACTTTCCGCATGTCTTACCAGGTCGTCACTCCATATATTGAGTAGCCGTCATTTTACTTTGCTTACGAGTCAAGGCTGCCAATGTTTACCTTATCGTTTGTCAGTTCTTCGAGCTGTATAACCGGCCCATTCTCATTTTCATTAATCACTTTTCTATTACATATAAAGACCACATAGCGATATGTTCACAATTCATTAATATCAACTAAACTATCACTGAAAAATTCATTTACTACTTCGATTATTAACAAAACATGGGTTGACTGGAGAGAATGCCCCATTGCATTTAATCCGTCCTTTGTATTATTTTGTAATAAAAAATGCAATAAAAAATAAACAAATATTTAAATGAAATTGCGACTTGTTTACAAATAATCAGTATTAACTTTTCTAATATAATACAATCACTGAAAAATTCATCTACTAATCAGTTATTAAGAAAACACTGAGACTTATTCACAACTCATCAATATTAAGATTTTAATTTTGAAGTGGCAAGGGTTGTCATGTATGTCGCAAAAGTGACAACTGGTGAAGTAGACGTGTATCGAGTGGAGACCGATAACCGGCGATTTTTCCGGACCGATACGACTTAGGGACCTTCAAGAAAAGAGCTTACACCTTTCTAAAAGGCTGGCAACGCATCTGCAATTACCCTGGTGTTGCGGTTGTTCATAGGCGGCGGTAGTCATTTACCATCCGGTGAGCCGCATGCTCTTTTGCTTCATCTTCTATAAGAAAAAAGAAGACCGCATCTAGGTAAACGTAGTGTGAGACGCCCCCTGTAAAACTGGATGAGTGTAGCCGAAGACCGGGCTTAGTGGCGCGCCTTGGGAGAAGCCTCTATCCAGCAGTGGACTGTCATAGGCTGATGATGAGAATGAACCTTGTTAGTGCTGGAGCACTAAACGATTCAATTTCTACTTCTATTGAAATAAAGTTGTTACATTCACATACCACGACTAATTCATAACGAGCAATCATTTTGTGATTAACAGTTTCGGAAGCACGTGTGAACATCAAATGAAAGACGGATGAAAAACTGTTCTTAAAATTTTAGCAAATAAAATTTTACGGCAGTACATTCCTTCTTATTTTTAAGTAGCCCATAAAAGTGAAACTGCTGAAAATAAACCTCTTCTATTGTATGAAGGATTTGCCTTTATTACCAAGCTTGGATTGGCGATTGCACCTTTGAGTCTGCTCTCAATCACCGATCTGGATTATTTTTGTTTGTCATATACAAAATTATATTTCACATCTTCATTTCGTAAGAAATGGGAGTAGTGGCCCCATATCATACCTTGGGTGTTGTTAAAGATGATAGAGGGAAACTGAACCAAGAGATGGGTAGCAGCATTTTCCTGATAACGACTCAAAATAAAAATAAAAACTGCGGTTGCCAAACCGCCTGACAAGCGTAACAACTCTGGCATAATCCGCCTCATGATCAGCAGATTGACCTCATGGGCCGGATTTAATTTTAAGGCCTCCGCAGTGATCAGTAATGTATTTTTGATAGGCTATAAGGAATTGTTGAAATAATCACATCTATGGGAAGCCTGCACTTTCTGCTCTTTTCATTAGCATTTCACAGCATGTGAAGATTTGGCGAGATATATGTTTTTTTTTTTAATATAAAAGCGTTACCCCCACACTAAAAATAAATTGCATTGGGACAAACATCCAGACCCGGAACAATTATGAGTAGGCTATACAAATACTTGTTCCATGCGGGATTGGAATCCGCGGCCCTCAGCGCCGCAACTCAATGCTAAACCACTGCGCCACAGTGTTGTAAGCCGCCACAGCACACAAAGCATTAGGCTTATATAAATGCTCTTTAAAATCCTGGGAATTTGATTTAAAACTACGTCATTCGTACTTTTACTTTCAGTCATATCGCGAGAAAGATAAAATTTTAAGTAGACACTTACTCGCTATCGCCCACTTGCAGCAGTTAGCTGCTGACAGTGGCTGTCACATTACCTTTTTTATCTGCAATGGAAGTAAGAGCATAGCACTTAAGGAATTATATGAAAGGTAAGTCATCATTTGAGATTTTCTGTATAAGAAGTGAACAATCAAGTAAATCTTTACACAGTATAAAACATAGTCGCTTCCCGCTGTCTGTACGCTTAGATCTTTTAAACTACGCAACGGATTTTGATGCGGTTTTCGTCAATAAATTTCATCAATAAGTTTATAAGTATAATATATGCATATTATATATAATATAATTCGTCTGCCCGTGTGTATGTGACCGAACTCCTCCTAAAGGGCTGGATCGATTTTGATGAATTTTTTTGTGTGTGATTACGTTGATTAGAGAATGGTTTAGATTGTGAATCTACTGGACCCGGTAAGTGGCGTTGTTGTCGAGATCCAGAAAACAACCGTGCGAAGCCGGGGTGGATCGCTAGTATAATTACATACAGATTTAATGTTTTTTATTCAGAACCATGATTTCTACTTTTTATTTTTGTGGCAGACTAACATTATATTTTGAGCCAAAATGTTATTCATAATATTAGTTCATATTGTAATTTCAATGTGAGCAGAGTCTTATGCATTTGCTGTAATAGCAATTGTGATTCTGTATCAAGAGACAATTTTTATTTAAAGCGTATAGTCAAAACCGCATGAATTGGTACTGAGATCGCCCATCCATCCGCCAATCTTGGAGATTATGGGAAGTCTTGCGTACTATGAGAGAGAGAGCCATATTCAGAAGAGAACACCGGAGACCCTTTTACTGGATAGGAAGCATTCCATCTTAGTCCTCAGGGGTGCAACCCATCTGCTTTTGGATTCTTAATCGAGGATAGATGTAGATGTCTATGATCCACAGCATCCACTTACCATCAGGTGGACTGTGTGCTCGTTTGTTTTTTTTTTGTAATAATATGTGAGTGACAAACTAAATAAGTAAGTAACACGCACTTAAGAAGACATAGAGCCCTATTATCTAAAACCTTCTACATTTAAGCCTGAAGCGATAGATAACGGAGTCGCAGTTGCCTAAAATACTCCAAGAGGCTGACCAAGACTAGCTCAATAAAGAAAATTATTATTATTATAATGATTCTTCTTCTCTACTTCATTAACGTCTCGTCAAAGTCCTTGATGTACATGGGTCTCTCCCGTTGTTTTTGGATTTGCCTTCAACGTCACGCTTGGCAGCTTTATTATGGTTGTAGCAGAAATGGGTCAGCTCAACCGGGGAAGGACCACGCTCTCACAGAATACCAGCGTAAAATAACAACTTAATGCTGAAAACTAACTAAACTGAAAACGAGGCATTCCATCTTTGTCCTCAGGGGTGACAACGCATCTGCATTATGATTCTCGAAGACAGATGTAAATGTCTATAGGCCACAGCATCTGCTTATTATTAGGGAGCTATCACTTATTCTATAAAAATAATTGCTAGTATTATTTACCAAGAAACTTGTCGCACTTATGACCCCGCTGCCTATCACTGAGTATTTTACGTTTGAAGTAAACGAGATGGTTGTACCACCGTCTTATTCTTCTTTATCAGCTCGAATAAGTTCACATAGACATGAGCCTCCCGTGTTGTGAGGATTTGGCTTAATCTCCACGCTTGGCATCAAAAACTTCTATGTATACTACTAAACGGGCAATACGGTACTAATTAATAGATTGCGCACTAGGATACGGTCAATTCTCGGTAACTTCTTTAGTCGACTGCGAGCGGGCGAGAAGACTAGTTGTTTATTTTGTAAACTGCTAACGTT
The DNA here is from genome assembly GCA_029286625.1 of Parnassius orleans. Classification (NCBI taxonomy): domain Eukaryota; kingdom Metazoa; phylum Arthropoda; class Insecta; order Lepidoptera; family Papilionidae; genus Parnassius; species Parnassius orleans. Next base: position 30,357 of record JAGSMP010003048.1, on the reverse strand, counting down.
GTTTTTTTAATAAAACGCTGTCATTGTGTATGTGCGCGCACTTTATCAACATAATTTGAAGTCCATTTCGGATAAGTATGTAACTTTATTTCGTATTTGCCTAAAAACAATAAGTGTCGAAAATGAAAATACATCTGCATGGCATATTTACAGATTTTGTTTTGAGTTGCCGGTCTAGTATACATTGAAGTCTTTGCTTGGCATGCGGATTAATGATCAGTATCAGAGGTCGCATCTTCGACAACCATTTTTTTTTAAATTAAAAAACGTTACCCCACACTAGGATTCCTCCTGTATTGTGGAGGCAGTTTACATAAAGAAAGAGGCCATCTATAGCCATTTATCGGAAGCCAATTTTAAATATTACTGGGGATCATCTGAAGCGATAATACTGTTTAGATGAAAGTTGCAGTTAGAGCAGTTCTCGAGAATCGCTAAGCAGGTGCGGTGTGCGCACTGATTGGAAGTTACAGATTTCCTTTTATTAAGTGAATATTTTTTCAACGCGGTGAAGCGAGATTTTATTTGAGATAATTTTTAACTTAGCGTATTTTGAATGAATATTCACCGATTTCTGGGAAGCGGCTGAATCGATTTTAATGATTCTACTTTAGTCGTAGTCTTTAGTTATTAGTTGTAGTCTCATATAAATTAGAAAATAACTTACCCTTAAAGGTGGAAAAATAGTAAGGTAGTAGTTTTTAATATAGGTAACTATTAAACTTTGTGGTTGCCTAGAACTTGATATTCTAGTTGACCTCCCTTAAGTGAATTGTTTCGTAGGTCTAGTGGTCGTAAACGCAGTAGCTGGTCGGTCCAATATCAGTTGCAGTACCTCGGAAAGCACGTTAAGCTGTTTGTCCTGCGTCTGATCTCTGTCCGGTCGTGTCGAATTACCAAATTACCGTGCTTGCGCATAAACTCGTGCACTATAGTTCTGTGCTACGTAGGTGGCTATTCTCCGTTGAAGACTGGCCGCTGTGACGGAAATTCAGTCCGAAAGAAATTAGAATAGAATGGAAAAGCTTCGCCATCATGTTATTCCGCAACTGACAAAATGTTCAAAACAGTAAAACTGACACCTCTACTGGGTGACTCATGTAATAAAAAATGACTATAAATTATTATTATATCAAGATCTTTCAATAAAGGTTATTTCAGTATTTTACTAGGTAACTTAAATATCTTTTATCTTTGTATCTACTAAGCTCTGAAAGTAGCGCGTAGCAAAAATCAAATCTCACAAGAAAATGTGACCGCCTTAATATTAAAAGGCACAATCAAGTCGCGTCCGTTACAAAAACAAGTACTTCCGTCCCATAAGGCGCCCAAACACGTTAGATACGTGTCACGTACAACTTATGCAGCGTGTTACATAACTATCACTTCTTTGTTCAACACATCGAGCAAGTGAATATTATCCATTATAGTGATTTATAGTACTCCTTTTATTTTCCTCGTTTTAATATAATAAAGAGAATTATTTCTTATTGGCAAAATCGTGATTCCCAACAATCCGAAGAACGAAAACGATTTAACTTGACAAAATATGCTGCCAAGATGATTGATCCCATTTGATGATGCTAAAATGATTAAGGCAATATATATATATAAATATTGCCAAATCGTCATACTTGATAAGCTTATAAAAATAAAATATAAATTTGCAGAAAAAATTCCAAAGGATGGAATATTATTTCTTTGTTCTTTTTTTTTTCTTTTTTTTAAAACTTTACTTCCAAACTAGGAATTTCTCCTGTATCGTGGAGGCATTTTACAAATACAAATTATTTGTAAGCCATAGTGCCGCAACTTAATGCTAAGCCACTGTGCCACAGAGCCGTCTAGACGTCTTAGACGACATTTGAGCTTTTGATATTACTTAGTCCACTAAAATCAAAATATTAGACATATAATAAAAAATTTAGGTATGCCGATTTCATAGAACTAAGAAGAATAAGATAGTTTTCGCATAATAGCCAGGAATCGGGGATTTAATACTACTATGACTATGTACTATGTCTTACCACCGACTTCTGAAGCTATTATGCGGAAAATATTTAACTATTTATAGTTCTTTTCGGTGTGCTTTTATATTTGTATTTAAAGTCCAATTTTTACTAATAGCGTTGCATTCTATCTTAGTCTTCAGGGATGACATGGCATCTGCATTTTGATTCTTAATTAGATATAGATGTAGATGTTTCATAATTCAGTTCTATTGATTCATATGGACTATGTGCTTATTTTTCATCCTTATGACATAGACAATATAAATATAAAGTCATCAGTTTTTGGGGTTCGTTATTTTGAATGAATATATTGCCAATTTTTACAAACCATAGAAAAAATTCAGTAATATAAGTTGATATATAATTGGTGATCACAATTAAAATCTTAAGAAAAACATCTAGAGAAAAGCACAAGGTGAATTGTACGCAAGAAGCCACGACGAGCGACGTGGTTTACCCATACTCGTATATACGTCATAAGCTGATCTGCTAGGCTCTTTCTTTGCGTCCAACTCGACTCTCGATGACGGAGGGAACACACCGCTGACCATCCCGAGGTGTGAGTGCTCCATGCCGGATGTGCGGTTCACACAGCGCTCGGTTCTGCAAACCTCCTCTCTGGACATCCACATCTAGTGGTTTGACGAATCCCCAATTGTGCTGAGGACGTGTGCTCGAGTTGGCTGGTTCTAACGCGTCTTTTCGGTACTCCTCCTAGGCGTAGTCCGAAAACATGGAAGACTGCTTTTGTCCACGCGATCTCTAAAAAAGGCGACCGCTCAGACCCGTCTAACTACAGGCCTATCGCCATCAACTTCTTGTTCATGGGCGGCGGTAGTCACTTACCATCAAGTGAGCCGTATGCTCGTTTGCCCCCTCTCCTATAAAAAAAACGTCCGGTGCACCTTGCGTTATTTCCGAGGTTCTTCATAACTATTTCATGTGAAACTATTTTTGTAGTTTGCTTTTGATACACTATAAGCACAGAAGAAAACATTAAGATATTTATTTAACACGACTGAAACTTGTGACACAAAACTCGCAGATACTGGGGACTGGGGACACTGAATTTTTTAAGAGTCGAATTTCTAATATAAGAGAAATATTTTAGCTTCACAATCTCTGGTAAGTAGTGATATAGCCCTCAATGATAATCTGCTCTTGCTTAGCTTAAAAGCCTACTCACTTTATTCACTTCAAATAAAGGAGAAGGTTTATAATTTAACTGGTTTTTTGTATGAATGTTACGTGATATTCATCAATTGTGAAAAGATTTAAATGATTAATAAATAGTTTTAATACTTCAGTGGTAGTGCAATATAAATTTTGATAAAATATTCTATCACTAAGGGTGGCAAATAAGGGGTAAAATTTTTAATGCAACTATTTAGACGACATTAAGATTGCGATATTCCTTAATCCACTCTAAACGTGATGATTTCTTATATTTACGCGAATAATTACTCACTGAATTTAAATAATTTTACGGATTTTATTCCGTTTAGTTATAATTTTTTTAATGTGTAGTATTTGTGTAAATGTAATAAATGATTATGTGAACCAGTGCGGGTTGGAAATGGCAAAAAAGACTTAAAATTAAGCCCGATATAATATGTCAAAAAATCCACTCAAAAGACTAAAAAAATTAAATTAACATTTAATTGAAAGCTGACTAAATCATCATCATTACAGCCCTTCACAAGTCCATCGCTGAACATAGGCCTCCTCCAAGGAATGCCACAAAGCACGGTCCTGAGCCACCGCCTACCGGTACGAAGCTCCACTATAGAACCTTACTTCTCCATCGATTGTCGGTACTTCGAGCTATGTGGCTGGCCCATTGCCACTTCAGTTCCATTGCCACTTAGTTCTACTGTGGATATCCTCATTTTGAACTCTATCATGCAGAAAAACCCCGAGCATAGCCTCCATAGCTCGCTCATATGGCCAGCGGTGATGAACCACGTCTCAGATCCATAAGCCATCACTGGCAACACTGCTGAAAGCTGACTTCAATATATTATAAAGAATAAAATAATTTCATATTATGAATTTGGAGCTTTATTTCTTCATTACACTGTGTGTTAGTACCGACTAGAATGTGAAATTATTTTATTCTTTTGAAGTCAGCTTTTACTTTTTATTAAAAGTTAATTTTCTTTATACATCGTTCCCTATACCAGAAGTCTTTCCTGTATATTATTGATACATTTATAAAACTAAAACGAGAGACTAATGTATTTTCGCTGTCTTATTCCCGCGCATCCTCAAAGAGAATTATACATCAAGGTGTAGGGAAAGTGTTATCATTTTTTTTTTAATTTCTTAGACATACTGGGTTTTTCACGATATTTTTCATTTACCGCCGAGCATGTAAAAAAGCAGCTTAATGCTATTGTCTTTCGTATGGTGAGTATAGAGAACGCAGACATTTTTTAATAGAAACAATACATTCCATCTCGGACCTCAGGGGTGAGAACGCATGTGCATTTTGATTTCCGATTAAAGTTTTTTTTTTTTTTATAGAATAAGGGTGACAAACGAGCACACAGTCCACCTGATGGTAAGTGGTTGATGTGGCACAGAGACATCTACATCTATCTTCGTTTGCGAATTTAAGTGCAGATGCGTTGTCAGCCGTGAGGACTAAGATAGAATGCCTCTTTTCCAGTAAACAGGGTCTCCGGTTCTCTACACTCACCATACGTAGATAAATGTAGTGGACTGTGTGCTCATTTTTCATACTTATTCCATAAAAATAAAACTAATAATTTCATTAACACCGGTGACAGTACTCGGTTTGGTCTTGTACTAAGATATTTTGAAGCTAACTAGCCCCGAGCTCTCTAATTATTACTTAATTAAAATTAATAAAAATATAACATTCAAATATTAATCACATATACCTGACCTTGTATTTTTCATCAAACTCACAAAATTAGACCTAATAGGTATTTACGTTATTTGCTAACAAAATAAGGAAAAAATTTGGTATAAAGACTTAAATAACTATTAAAATATTATAGTATAATATAATAAATATAAAATAAAAAAAATGTTACGACGTGTTCAGTCAATGAATCAAGTCAAATTAATAAATTCAGAAGGAATAGGCTATTTAGGTATTTCATAAAATTAAAAATTTTCTTGTTCCATCTTAGGCTTAACAAATCTAATAGTTACCGTGGTAATACGCTGACCAGTTTATCACACGGTCTGTCGCCAGAAAACACACTCATATAGCAAAGTTTTAAACAACTTGTAGTTGATATTTCTTACTTCCTTCCATAAATTTTCCCCAACTTTTTCAATTTCCAAAAAAACGGCAATTTCAGTTACAATATTATCTTCATCGCAACTTACCTGAAACAATGTAAAAAGATGATATATCGCTTGAGGCATTTTAATTTAACTAAATCCGAATTGTATATTAACATTTCGCAATTAAAACATTCATGCGGACATATTACATTCATAATATTTAAAACACTCAGTCACATTGATAATACTTTATATTATTTGGAAGCGGCTGAAATGTAAACACTTTAACAATCTACATACGCATAATTTCCCTAGACGGCTGGTAATGATATATTTATCTTCATAAATCTTCCAAATTCAAGGTTGCGCGGTATGTTATGGAGAGGGCTAGATTGAAGTTTTCCGTTATACTTCGTAATAAGTATATCCGCAGAAGAATCGAAGTATCCGATAAAGCTCAATTGATTAGTAAGCTAAAGTTGCAATAGCTTGACCATAAAGCTTGAAGAACTATCGATGGCGAAGAACGGTTCTCAAGAGGCAACCTCATACCTGTAAGCAAAGTATAAGGCGCTCCTTCCCACTATTTGGTGTGATGACCTGCTCAACGATGCAGGAAGTCGATCAATGCAGGTGGCTTAGGACCGTGCTTTAAGGCATTCCTTGGAGGAGGTATATGTTCAGCAGTAGGCTTATGATGAACTGTGCAGATTATGATAATGACGAAGATATGTCAAGTAGTCAGGTTAACGCAGTCATGAGATGGCATATCCAATAGTAAATTTAAAAATCTGATAATAATGTACTGCGTTATAATCACATTATATTTAAAAAAACGTTGAATAGCATCGACATATTAAGTGATGTGCGCGGTATCAACATTTCGCGAACATTGATAATGCGAACGTCGCATTGCTGACGTACCGACCAATCAGGAAAATACCTTTTATATAGAATATATATCATACCCACTTGATGGTAAGTGGATGCTGTGGCCTATTTACATCTATATCTATACGCGATTAAGAAACAAAATGCAGGCCAAGTGATACAAAAATATCATATTTTGATAAGATTTTGACGCTCGGGAATCGATATTCCTGAAATAGTGCGGAGAAAAAATATGAGCATACATCCTAATACTCAAATACCCAATAAAATTTGACATTCAAAATAGTTTACATTCTCGTTTATTTTTAAGCGATAACCATATAATATTTTTCGATAATATGAAAGGCATGTTCTTAATCGCCTAAATGTTTATATACATCCTTAATATTCTGATAATAAGCAAAAGCGTTTCAAATGAAGTAACTTTTTGTCTATCGAATTTCGCACGCATACTTACTTCGTACTGGACATATACCATAAAGGGGCGCTAAAAGTCTTTTATCGTAGAAAATGCCTTCAATAAAAAGGAATAAATGTGCAAATGTGTATTCACGTTCGAAAAGCATAATAAAACGTCATAATATTTTGAATAGCAACACAAGGTTTTTTCTTCAAACTAAAAATATGACTTGCGAACAATGCCCAATAAAATAGGACGATTGCGTTTACGACAAATACTTTCAATAAAAAGAGGCTGTGAGGGATGTGCATATACATCCTTAATATTCTGATAATAAGCAAAAGTGTTTCAAATGAAGTAACTTTTTGTCTATCGAATTTCGCACGCATACTTCGTACTGGACATATACCATACAAGGGAGCGCTAAAAGTCTTTTATCGTAGAAAATCCTCGCCTTAAATTCAATAAAAAGGAATAAATGTGCAAATGTGTATTCACACGTTCGAAAAGCATAATAAACAACGTCATAATATTTTGAATAGCAACACAAGGTTTTTTCTTCAAACTAAAAATATGACTTGCGAACAATGCCCAATAAAATAGGACGATTGCGTTTACGACAAATACTTTCAATAAAAAAGAGGCTGTGAGGGATGTGCGGCTGTAGAGATCAGCATGGAAAAGACATTTGCATGCGGACTGCGGCGGGCACGAACACGTCCTTTTAACTTATTTGAATTCCACCGTGAAGGAAAAATTGCGTAATTTTTCTCTACGTAGACATAAGACAGTTGTCGGCAAAAAATTGAACATATTATACAAAATATTGAGCAGTAGTAAACATTGTATTTTTTGAAGGCATTAAACGATATAAGACATGCAAAATTACAGGGAATAGGAGAGAACAGATATTTGAAAAAAAATTCTATGCATTCAACCCTTAGCACAGAATAAATAATAGTACTACGTACAGAAGTTGCACTTCCTTGATGTTGAATACTTGCCGACGTTTTAACGGCCTACATAATTATTATTAATTAGATAAAATGCCGTTTAGTGGCGCTGTAAGAATATCGCTGTCGCAGAAGAACACAAAAACTCTCCGATCACACATTTCATTTCATAGCTGTTAGACGGGAAATGAAGCTTCAGTTTTCATTAGATATCACACAGGCAACTGAACAGATAGATCTCGAAATGCATGTGAGTGGACTTACGCAACTTCATCACTGCTCGTATTGACGAAATAATTGAGCGGAACCAGGGCTCTAAAGACTTTTCCAGGGATTTGTCTGACAGAAAGAGCCAACTGTCGTAGTTAAAGACGGAATGTGGTAGCACCGTTCCCGGGACACCTGAGATTTTGAGTAAGATTGAGAGGTTCTTCTACGGGCAGCTGTACACGTCATGGCTGGAGCCACACGCAAGTGTCAGTAACGATCCAAGTCGTCAGTCTGAGCGAGATAAGAATGTCTTCCCAGCACCATAAATACGGCAAGGTTCCGGGCGTGGATGGAATTAGAGCGCTTCTGAAAGCCGGTGAAAAACCGAAACCGATACCCTCGTTCAGAAGCTCTTTAATTATGTCCTCCGTGTTGGGTCTACTCGGAGGTGTGGAGCAGAATGCGGTGGTTTGTACATCAAAAAGGCGATAATGCCCTCTTGAAAGCAACAGACCGATTTCCTTTTGAGCCGCGTCTATGCTGTTTATGAATTTTTCTGAAGGAACTAAGCACTATGCAACAGACCTCAATAGTGCCTCCCAACGGATAGGTTTTAAGATGAACAAAGATCATGTAACGTCTATGTCTCACCTAAGGGGGCAGTTGTTAGGACATGTTTACCTGAGACAAATAGTCCGACTAGGTAATTCCAACTTCGAGCGCGAGTCAATCGACATATCCAACTCGACTGGGTAGCTGTTGCCGTTTGGGTTTACTGTAATAAAATGTCTTATATTTTTTACCGTCTGAAAATAACGGTTATTAAATTTAAGTGGAAAATCTCTAAATCTGACGTATTATTTTAAGTAAATACTGGCAAAAACATTGGAGTGATAAAATTAATATTCGTTATTAATTTTAGTAAATTATTTGCTGATTTTTCATTATTATGTTTCAAATTATTAACAAATGTATTTTCAATAATAAACATATAAATAAACATATAAATTACACTTAATCTTCTACAACTATTTTATTCTATAACCAAATATAACTAAATAATAAACAAAAATATTTATATAAGTATTTATAAAAATCTATTTATATAAACAGTGTTATAAAACATTGAAATTCACTAGTACGTCGCTCGCCTAAAACGCGCTAGCCCTGAATGCGTATGAAACCTGACACATTTCTACATAATATATTATCTCAATAAATGTATATACAAATAACTAACAATATATACAATAGGTATACAAATATTATACTACTACAGTTAAATTATTTCATTATAATATTTATTTATAATTTTTTAAATGCTTATTTATTAGTTACATCATTGCATTTTATTTAATATGCAATGATGTAACTAAATTATATAATAAAAAAATTATATAATTATATTCGTTGACGCCTCCTCTGTTTGTATACTATGTAGTCATGAATTGACGGACCGAATCACACGAATTTTAACCCTCCATAGGAAAAATAAGGTTTTATTGGTATCCCAACCTATAGCAGTTCCTACTGGCATTATACGCCTCATGTCATTGTGAATTTTTCGTGCCGAATATACGAATCGAACTCTCCAACTTAAATTGTTTTTGTAGCTTTTTAAGTGATATTCCTATTAGTGATTATATTAGTGAATACTAACATGAGTAAAAAAGGAAACTCTTTGAAACTTTGGTTAGTCTTTTAGACGATTCCAACGAAGGTATATAATTTTTATATAATGCATAATGGCGGCCATAGACGGCATAACTGCGTAAAACTAAAACGTAATAAAATATATATGTATGAGACAGGACGGGAGCCTGTACATACTTACCTTAATAAATACAACCTTTTTTGCCATTAAAATTAATTGTCTTGCGGTGCCACGAGGGGTGCACGAGACATGTAATAAAGATTGTCTTGCGGTGCCACGAGCAGGTACACGAGGCATAAAATTCGAAATTTTATTTTATTTTATTACCAAAAATGTTTCAATACAGGGCAATTTACTCGCGGTACCACTGAGGTACACGAGGTTATATTTTTCTTTACCTGATCTCGCTCAATTTCAGAACCAAAAAGAAACGCAATATTGTATATTCGAGCGATGAGGAAGATCAGGATTCTGTTCCGCACACCCAAGAAAATGATATAGATATTCCTTAAAATCAATCCTAAACTAGCAGAACTATGGCAGTCTCTTAAAACCAAGGGCTTAGATAAGGAATCAAAGAGGGTATTGTGGAAAAAATCCTTTTATAACAAATTGTCCTTGAATGCCCAAAATTAAACCATGAAATTATTGCTACTTTAAGTAGTAATGCTAAAACCAGAGATATAAAGCTAAGTGAAAAGCAAGACCAAATTGGCCTTGTAATTTCAAATTTGAACATTGTCTGTCAGACCTCATTAAGAAAAAATAATATATAAACATTAAACTATGTGATTTACACATGGAGTCTATCACAAGAAAAAACAGTTATTCTACCAGGTTTAAATAAAAATATAAAAGAAGCCGTGTCCTTAAAAATCAAAGGACCTTGAAAGGTCTAAAAGATTTACTACCCCTTTAAATTATGGCGCCCGTCTCCATCAGTGATAACTCAATACCAGCTCGAGGCCCTGCTATAGCCCAGCAGTGGGGATATTACCGAGCAGCTCGCGGCAGACGCCGTGTGCAGTCATTGAGGAGGAGAGAATAGAGTAGAGGTAAGCTGGTCGACTGTCTTTATTTACTCTAAATGGGTTGATATTATTAAAAATAAGACAGTTTTGCAGTGGGTCAAATTAGGTTATAAAATTCCTGTTCATCAGAGTGTGTGTCAACCATATCCTCCCAAAATATTATTTTAGTCAATCAGAAAAGCTTATCATTAAAACTTATTACAGCCTTGGAACAAATAGGGGCAATAAAAGTATGTGATCGATTATTGCCAATATTTATCTAGAATATTCTTAATTCCTAAATCAGATGGGTCCTCAAGATTGATTCTAAATTTGAAATCATTTAATAAATTTGTCCAAACCTATCATTTTAAAATGGAGGATATAAGAACAGCGTTGAAATTAATAAGTAGGCAGTCCTTTTAGGTTCCATTGATTTGAAAGATGCATATTTTTATTAAACATTCATCCAAGCAGTCGCAAATATTTAAGGTTTATGTTTGATGATAAAACTTATGAGTTTCAAGTTTTACCTTTGGACTTTCCTCTGCTCCGTATGTGTTTACAAAATTGATAAAACCAATTATGTTTTATCTTAGAGAACAGGGCTTAAGGTCGGTTAATTATTTAGATGATTTTTTGCTTATAGGTAATTCGGAAAAAGAATGTCAGAAAAATATAGATACGAGTCGCAAGGTGCTAGAATCGCTAGGTTTTATTATAAATTTAAAGAAAAGCAATCTTCAAAACATTGTAAGTTTCTTGGTTTCATGTTAGATTGTGAAAATTATACTATTTAAAAAATAATTATACCGAATAAAAAACGCATAAATATTTTGCATAAATTAGAGTCATTTATTAAATTAAAATCCACAAGAATTAGATCTTTTGCTTCCTTAATAGGTACATTAATATCAATTTGTCCTGCTATCCCATATGGATTAATGTATACAAAACGCTTAGAGCGTTATAAGTATTTATCTTTGAAGAAGAATAATAATAATTTCAATTCTAAATTAAATCTAGAAAATCAAAAAGAGCTATTTGAGGATCTTATTTAGTGGAAAAATCACATATTGATTTCAAGTAATCCAATTAAAGAGGGGGTTTATCAAATGGAAATATTTTCAGATAGTTCACGCAGTGGATGGGGTATTGTATGTGGTTCAAAAAGACTGCATGGGTTTTGGAATAAAAAAGACAAAAAACAACACATAAATTTTTTAGAGTTACAGGCGGTACACTTCGGATTACAATGTTTTGCTAAATACTCCCATGACTGTGAAATACTAATCCGTTGTGATAACACTACAGCTATATCGTATATAAACCGAATGGGTGGCATACAATACCCACACCTAAGTAACTTAGCTCGAAAAATTTAGCGTTTTTGTGAAAAAAGAAATATATTCATATTTGCTTCTTACATACATATCATCAAATGATAATTGCCTGGCTGACAAAGAATCCAGAAAAGTTAATGAAGAAACAGAATGGGAACTAAATTCTTATGCTTACTGGAAAATTGTCACTAAGTTTGGATACCCTAAAGTTGATTTATTTGCTACTAGAGAGAATGCTAAATGTAAGAAATTTGTTTCTTGGTATATGGAACCCAACTGTATGTCTGTAGATGCTTTTACTATTTCTTGGACCAACCTAAAATTTTATGCCTTTCCACCATTCTCCTTAATTTTAAAATGTCTAAAAAAGATAGAAATTGATAGGGCAGAAGGGATAATGGTGGTACCTTTTTGGCCTTCTCAAGCCTGGTTCCCATACTTTATGTCTTTAAAAAAGTCTGTTTTATTAAAATTTTACCCAGATAAACAATTGTTAACATCTCCTTTCAGGAGTTTTCACCCATTGCACAAAAAACTTACCCTGGTTGCCGCAGTGCTATCAGGAAAATATATAAGAAAAGGGATAACTGATGAAAGCATAAAGTTATAATTAATTCATTGTCTGAAAACACGATTAAACAATACGATTCATGTCTAAAACAATGGTGGATACTGCAAGGTGAGAAATTGATCCATTTTTATTGAACATTCCTAAAGTTTTAGCATTTCTAACTGAAAAATTTAATAATAGTTCTGCCTATGGAACTCTCAACTCTATCAGGTCATCATTATCACTCATATTAGATTATGATTTGGGTTCAGATAGAGACAAAGCGGTTCTTTTCGGTATTTATAAAATGAGGCCCAATAAACCAAATATGATCAAACCTGTAATACAGCACAAGTTTTAGATTACATAGTTAAATTTTACCCAAATATGGAACTTTCTCTAGATATTTTATCAAAAAAGCTAATTATTCTTTTAAGTTTAGTAACTGCCATAGGCTTCAGACTATGTCATTAATTAATTGTAATATAAGTTATAATGAAGAGCATTCAGATTAAAATTCTGATACAATTAAAACATCTAAAATAAACAATTTTCAACCTTTATTAACTATACCATACTATAAACCAAATATTTGTATATGTCCAGCTACAACCTTAAAGATTACATATGTGTCACAAAAAATTTAAGAAAGTCTGAAAATTTATTCATTACTTACCAGAAACCTCATACCGCTGTTACAAGTCAGACATTAGCTAGATGGATTAAAAATATGTTAACAGAAGCAGGCATAGATACATCAATGTTTACTGCACATAACAAGACATGCATCCACCTCTCATGCTCAGAGAAGTGGTATTAGCATTGACAATATTAGGAAAACAGCTGGTTGGACTAGTACATCCAAAACATTTGCCAACTTTTATAACAGGCCACTAATAAATGAAAATAACTTCGGCCTTAGCATTTTAGATAATACAGAATATAGGAAAGAATAATTTATGTTTATGTAACAAACAATTTTGTCAAGATTTATGATTGTATACTAAAATGTTTATGTATAAGTTTTATTTGTTTGATTGTAAAAAATGTGTTTAATTGAGATGTAACTAATACAATAAATAATTAAAATGAAGCAATCTAATCTTTCATCTACATAGTATACAAACAGAGGCGTCAACGAATATAATTAATTGATCAAAGTAACCTGTAAGTATCCTTCGATCAAAATATATGAAGTTGACGCCTCTCTCTCTAACTACCAACTGCGCATTTTCTTACCCACCCTTAGTGCTTGCTCGCATTTTAATTATTTCCTAATTCTAGATGATAAAAATTCACAATGACATGAGGCGTATAATGTTGCCAGTAGGAACTGCTATAGGTTGGGATACCAATAAAAAACCTTATTTTTTCCTATGGAGGGTTAAAATTCGTGTGATTCGGTCCGTCAATTCATGACTACATAGTATACAAACAGAGGAGGCGTCAACTTCATATAATTTTGATCGAAGGACACTTACAGGTAAGTTACTTTGATCAATTAATTATTTGTTATGATATTTACAATATTTATAAATCGAACAGAATCAAAATGTACATACGCTGTAATACTGATATGATGCCGAGTGACAAGAGCGTAGACTTTTATTACGGATGATGGTGATGCATTCTATTTTAGTCCTGATGTGAGGACCGATACCACTCAGAGACGACTTTGCAAGGCATTCGTCGCGGCCCTCCCTAGATGGTTTCCTCTAACAGAAACGAGACCTTTGGAGATTTGGCTCTCGAAGGGGTCCTCGGATGTGGTCCCGAGACATCGTGATAGCACTACATGAGTGCTGGCACAGTAAGTGCTGCTCCTAAGACGTGCTATCAGAACATATCAATGAAGTAGCCTTGGTTGCATTCTGAACGGAGATTCCGGGACCCTCGTATACACCGGTGGTGATCACCGGTTTATACGGTGGTGGTTTTAAGGCCGGGTGCTCTAAGTGCAATAGGTATTTACGCGCTGACGCCGCAAAGATTGAGTAAGGCCGCCCGCGTGATCGTGATTTTCATGTGAAATCACTTGAATTATTATAAATGAAACGAAAAAAAAAGATCGTGTAGAATCGATTCCAAAATTAAAAAAATTATATTAAAAAGGGTGTATTAGTACTTGTTTAAAATGAAATTTGGCTTGTGAAAAAACCGAAATTAGTCCGGTATTTCCTTCTATCGACAAATTTTTATTATATCGTGTATTTCTTTTAAATTCAAAAATATATATATTTCTTTTAAATTCTAAATGTAATAATTTGCCTATTAAAACAAAATTCAAAAATAGGTAAAAATGGGAACATCACGCCATAACTGGTAATATCCTCACGAAAAAAGAAAACAAAAGAGATGACAAGCAACTTGATATCTAAGCTAGATGGTCTACAAGTGATAGCATCCACTTACTATTGGGTGGACTGTGTGCGCAATTTGTCACCCTTGATTGTATATCTTTATGTTCCCGACTGAGGGTTTAGCGCTGTGGTTTATCTTTATAAGTATTAGAAATATTGGCAAAGGAGAGTTCTATCGTAATCAATAGGTTCCTAGCACAGCAACAAACAAAGAAGACATCAGATGTGTTGACATCTCTGTGGACAAAGATATAATGCCTTGCAGCCTTTAATGATACTGGGTTCTTTTACCCTTCAAAGCAAACCACAACATGAGTCTCAGTACTACTAACTGTATTAATCAGTTATTGTCAAAACAAGTTTAGATTTAGCAAAAAATCATATATATGTACGTATCGTTAGTTTACACTAAAATAAGAAATACACCTAGTTTTTTTTTTCTATATAGTTAATAAACAATGAATAAAATTACAGATTTTATCGCATTTACTTCTATTCCATTACATCCTACCAATACTCTACTGCTGAAAGATAAGCCCTCACATATATGGATAATACTCGTATTTGGTATAGTTGCCACGCTTGACAGGCGAGTTAGTAAGCGCATTTTTTTTATTATTTAGAGTTGTTATTTATTTTATTTATGTATTTATTTATATCCGCGGTAGAGCCACGCTGCAGCTAGATTATGGTTGAAGCACGAATGGGTCGGCTCGACACCCAAATTCTATTAAAAAAATATTTAGTTCACCAACAAATGTCTTAATATAAACTAAGTGAACATTCAATAAAAGGTAAACATCTCATGCTTAGTGGTCACAGCATTTCTTACAAGCAACGTTAAAGTTAGTTAAAGTTAAAGTTACAGCCTATACGTCCCTGCTGGTCACAGGCCTCTAATTTCTGAGAGGGTTTCAGGGCGAAATGTCCGCCGCGCTGCCAATGCGTGTTGGCGAACTTCACATGTCTTCGAAATATTTTTTTTTCTTATTTCTCAGACATGCAGGTTTCCTCACGATGTTTTCCTTCACCGCCAAGCACGTGGTGAGCACGAGCGCAACGTTATTAGTAAATATATACTATGTGAAACTAAAAAAAAATACAAAAATTTTTACTACGAACAAATATTAACAAATTGATACAATTTTGTATCGAAAAACGATATGAGTCGTGGTGAATATTTTATTTATTTAATCTTTATTGTTAACACATAAATAGGGTAGCAAAGAGGAAACTTAATGTCTATCGGCATTTTCTGCCAGTCAACCCGTGGAGTGATAAGATTTGATCTACTGTATTATTATAAGTATAATATAAAAGTCTGCAAAGTCGGGGTATTAGGAAATTAAATCTTAGTAGGTACAGTTCTAGCGAAGCGAAGGGGTATCAATACAGGATTTTTTAATTTACGAGGGTATCTATTTGGGATACGAAAATTAAAAAGGGTCTAAGTTATTTCTGAATATTTTATGAAAAAAATTGTCTGAACGCCGCTACGTTTTGACAGTGAAACCATTTTCAATGTCTATTTAATTTTATCAGGAAGATACTGCTCGCCATCTCTAGATTCATTCCTTCTGTCACCTTTTAAGACAACCACCGAATGATATTCGGCAGATTCCCAGCCGCCACAAAACTTGTCAAGTTAACACTAACATTATACTTGGGCTGTTACTAATGTTAATAATGGCACATAATAAAGTTTTGAGAACTTGAGCATTTAGATCAATTAAAGTTAAAGCAGTTATGCGAGTGTAATGTTCCAAATGTTAATCCGTAATTTTCATTAATTGATCGCTCAGGTGCGAAGGCAGCAGCTGCTTATTACGAACTGTTTCAATTACTTATTTCATGTTCTGCTAAGAACTTGTGTTAATTGATTAAGATATATTTTATCTCGCGCTCTTTCATATATTAATACTGTCATAATAAAAAGAGACGATTATCATTTAGAAAGAATAAAATTTAAAAATCACATGCTCTTTTTATTGTTGATCCTGCAACCTAAGTTCAATATGGGAACGTATAGAAGATATTGCTTTTCTTATAGAATAAGGGTGGCATGAGATCACACAGCCCATTCAATGGTAAATGGATACTGTGACCCATAGACATATAGAATTATCCTCGATTAAGAATCAAAATACAGATGCGTTGTCACCCCTGAGGATTAAGATGGAATGCCTCGTATCCAATCAAAAGGGTATCTGGTGCTCTACAATCACCATACGAACATTGAACATTGAGCCACAGGAGCATTGAGCTGGTATTTTACGCTGGTATTCTGTGAGAGCGTGGTTCTTCCCTGGCCGAGCCGACCCATTCGTGCTGCAACCATAATATAGCTGCAACATGGCTCTATAAATGCAAGTGTAAATTTTACCACCTCAAATATTGTATCCACGTATTTAGTTTTATTATTTTAATTTTTTAAATTATCGAATTCTTAAAATTCATATCAGATTATTAATGTTAATGTTCACCGCCGTCTGGACATATTTATAGTATACGTCTATCCAAAAGTTGTCTAGAAGAGATCGCTTATAGCGATAAGGTGGGCCATTGTATAAATTAAAAACGCATTCTTCACTTTCTTGTTTGTCTGTCGTTCCGGATGGAATTTAGTAATTAATTTTATACTAATTTCCCGATGAGGTGGATACTTGAAATTTTGAATATAACACAAATTCGAATGACAATGCAAGAATATGATAAAAAAGTGTTTTTTTTTAATATTTAAAAAAATATTTTGTTTAATTTTTCTATATGGTATACGATTTTATTATTATTCAAATGATTTGATGTATAAAAAGGAGAAGTTTGAGTCTTTCATAGAAAAATAATGGGTAAGAGACAATTAATATTGAATATCTGTTCCCTTTAAAGAATTATTTTTAGTAGAAAGGTATTTTTGGAGGCAGTAGATTTTAAATCCAATCCTTTGAATGTAAAAGATTCCGTATAATGTTGGAAGCAATATTGAAACCCTTTGTGAGAAAAGATGGATAAGCACGTTAGATAAGATCCCGGATGCGGTAGCAACAATATTCAATGGAAGATAAAATGAAAGGCTCGTTGCTTATCAGTATGCCAACAACTATGCGTGTGCGTGACTTAGTATATCGCCACTATCGACTTCTCTTGGACTAATTGTAATTACCATTGGGAAAACTACAGCATTGACTTAAATTAAAATTTATTATAATTATATAATATTAAAATGCTGTCAGTTGAATTATATTATTTATATTTTTAAAAAAAGTTTTACGTTTTACTAACTCACTATCGAGTAAGTATATCTGTTCGGTCGAATTTAGTAATTGATTTTAAACTAACTTCCCGATGAGCTAGAATTGAAAATTTTAACATAGCTCAAATTGTATAACGTAGTAAGAAAATGATAAAGAATATTTCACACTTAAGTCCGTTTTAAAAATATTTTTTCCCTTATATTATTTATTTGAGCTACATAACACATAATTGCACCACATGTGTATAACATCATCATTAATGCAACAATAAAGGCATCCAACTCAATGTTATGCTGTTACGACCACTAGACCAACGTCTGCCTCATTGGTCTAGTGGTTTAAACTGAATTGCTGGTCACGAGGTTCGATCCCGGGTCAGCCAAAATCATTTCTTGGGTTGTTCTGTCAAGAAACTCAGTAGCAGCCAGGGTCATGAAGTTGTCAGTGTTTACACACCGGAAAGCACGAAAGCCGTTGGTTCTGCGCCTGATCCTCTGGTCGTGTCGGATTGTCGTCCATCGAAGTGAAGGAATAGAGAATGCATCTGCACATACACTCAGTCACTATAATCAAGTCCTGCCAGATGGCTAGTCTCCGTCGAGATTGGACGCCGTGATCGAAATGGGTCTGGGACATTATGCTGCATATAATTACCGCTCTGATATTCAGTTGGTGTCCTTATCAAAACTCACGACGGTTTTATTCAGTTTTAAACTACATTCGGACACGGAATTATCTAAAATTTACAGACGTTTTAGAACCGAAGAAAATAAATTTCATGATTATGACTAGTGAGCTGTAATGGTCCAAGTAATCTTATTTGACCATCACAGGCCTAACCTAGCTCGATTAATACTATTTAATTTAATTTTTTATTTAAATCTTATAGATATGTTGGTAAGCAATAACAAATTAAGATTAAAGTCTTATTTGTAACAAGGGATTCTGTATTCTGTAAGAAAAGAACATCACACCGTAGACATAGTTAAAGTTGACAAAAGTGCTAAAATTTTATTACTTTTGTTATAAAATAATGGTGACAAACGAGCACACAGCCTGAGGTAAATAAATTAAAAAAATGGCTTTCAATAAGTATAATGTAATAATCTATATTTAATAAAATCATTCTATTCTGCTCTGTGACTCATAGACGTCTACATATATTCTCGATTAAGAATCAAAGCAGATGCGTTGTCACACTGACGACTAAGGTGGAATGCATTGTTTCAGGTTCTCCTCACCATTAAGCTGCTATTTGACACTGTTTCATTGAATGCATTCTGTGAGAGTGGTCCTTCCCCGGTCGAGCTGCAGCGTGGCTCTACCACATATATATTCTTAGCCAGTGTTTGACTACAATCCCACCTGGTGGTAGTGTGATGTAGGCTAAGTAGTATATATGCACTGCCTAAGTGTAATAAAGCTTATTCACCCTTGCTTTAAACATACGTTGCTAACGGAGGTAGGCCAAACGCTGGTAAACTATTCACCTCCTTAACAATGTGCTGATGTTCATTTATCTAAGGATGCCAGGGTGGATGATTTGTTCAATAGTATACCTACATTCCATCCATCCATCTTAGCCTATTAAAGTCACTGTCGAATATATATATATATATATATATATATAAACATGATCATCAAAGTGTAATAAAGTTTATCACTTGCTAAACATACACGTTGCTAACGGAGGGTAGCCAAACGCTGGTAAACTATTCACCTCCTTAACTATGTACTTTGATGTTCATTTATCTAAGGATGCCAGGTGGATGATTTGTTCAATAGTATACCTACATTCCATCCATCCATCATAGCCTATTAAAGTCTACTGTCGAATATATATAAGCATGATCATATATAAGCCCAGTTTTGAATACAACACATATTTTAATTCTATAGTGGAACTGTTGACTGTCACTTAAGAGAAATAGTTCCCAGTGTTGCGGTTTTACTGTGTTATCACGTAACACCAGTACAATGGGCCGATTCCGAAATTGTCTTATTGTGATACTATTGGATGTTGGACATTACTGGAAGTATCGTATGAAATCGAAATAGCAAATGAGGTAACGCAAATAATCAGAGGGTGCAAAATTTTGTTTAAAAAAAATTAAGCGAAAAATGTATATAAACCATAGACTTAGAATATACTTATAAGTAAATTCTAAGTCTATGATATAAACCATAGACTTAAAATACACTGGCGTAATATAAACATATGAAACTAGAATCTCTTAGTCGCCTTTTGGAGTACCAACTGTGCACTCACCAGGCAGGTGCAGTTAGTTGCTCCAAGGCGACTAAGCAACGTAATAAATATGAACAACTCTTTGAATAGAGTAGAATATTTTTTTCAATATAGATCACGAGTAATTCTTATTAGCAGTCATTTTTTTTGCTTTTACCACTGGTTCGGAAATTTTGTCCTGGGAAGAACCACAAGAAACCCAGCAGGGATTTTGTGGTCAGTAAAATCATACAATAAAACTCGCTCAAGTAATGCAACGTTTCGTGCATTTGGGTACCGCAGTTTTATATTGTTGTTTGCTGTTATCAGAAAGATGCTTGCATCTTCTGCCTTTTCCTCTGTCGCCTCTTGGAATCTATTACCAAGTTTAATGTTTTGTTAAGCTGGAACTGTATAAAGGGTTATTATAATGTAGATACAGGGATTAACCCTAGGAATAATTGGTCGATTCAAGCAGTTTCTAAAATAAAATTTGTAGTTTGTACAACCATTAATGTAAAATTAAATTTAAAAAAAGTCCCGCTGGGTTCTCGCTGGTTCTTGCTGGCTTGCCGAAAAATAACTAGCAATATTTAATAAAACTACTTTAACGGATTATATCGCGTTTAATCAACTTATTTTTATTAATTCCCGACGTTTCGGGTGCTTTACAGTACCCATGGTCACGGGGGACTGAGGTGATTGATACAGATTGGCTCAACTCTTAGCAAAACCACTATCACCCTCAGAACACACACAGGCACACTAAGGATTCATACCATCTTGTTAGTGAGATAAAGACCTATGTCTTTTGACAATGAATCTATGGTCAGTTTTGATGTTCAGTCTCTATTTACATGCCTACCTGTTTGACTGCATCTCAATTGTAACTAGGAAACTAGAGAGAAAACAACATGCCAGCAGAATATGCAGTATTACTTAGACATTGCCTTATATCTGGCTATCTATTGTGGAAGGAAGAGTTTTACAAGCAAGTAGATGGTGTTGCAATGGGCTCACCGGTATCTCCCATTGTCGCCGATATTTTCTTGGAGGACTTTGAGGAGAAAGCCCTGCTTACTGCACCAGTAAATCAAGGTTCTACAAGCGGTACGTAGACGATACTTTCACAATTTTACCATCAGACAAAGTAACTGCATTTTTAGAACATATTAATTCCATAAACTCTAAAATTCAATTTACTATGGAGTTAGAGGCAAATAATTCTTTAGCTTTCCTAGATGTGTTAGTCATTCCAAATCCTAACAACACCATAGGTAACACTGTGTATAGAAAAAAGACCCATACAAACCGATATTTAAATGGTGAATCCCACCATCATCGAGCGAGCTTCTATTAGAACATTCTTCAAGCCGCCGAAGAAGATTAGTCAGTTCTTACCATCCGTCAAGTGCAATATTCCTCTACAAGATGCAGGAGTGTACAAGCTTGATTGTGAATGTGGTCTCTCATATATAGGGCAAACAAAACGATCTATTAAAACCCGCGTAAAAGAACACATAGCTGACATGAAACACTAACGTTCCGGGAAGTCTGCAGTTTGTGATCATATTGTAGACGGTCCCCGCCATTACATTAGATTTGATAAACCACAGATTCTCGCGAAAATGATTCCTGCCAAGGTTTACGTGAGGCTAAAATTAAAACATCTAACTTCAATAGAGGAGGCTGGGTACTACCACCTGCTTGGGATCCTGTAATTAATAAAATTAAAGTAAACCCAAGCATACCACTAGACTTCAAGACACAGTTAGTTCATTCTGCGTAGATCGGACTAAAATTAATAATTAAAAAGCTGAAGGTACTCCGGATTAACTCTGACATCGGGATCAATCACTTCAGTCCCCAGTGACCATGGGTGCTGTAAAGCACCCGAACGTCAGGAATTAATAAAATAAGTTAATTTAACGCGATATAATCCCTAAAAGTAGTTTTATTCAGTAATGTAGTGCGTAAATATAAAATCATTAGCAATATTTAAGACAACAAAAGACTAAGGATTAAAACGTAACTGTTCTATTCTAACAAATAAGTTTAGTCCTATTCCCAACGTCAATTCGGGTGACAACATTTAATTATACTCTCACTTCAGCAAGTTTTAAACTTTAAAAGAAGTTTAATACAACTTAAACTTTCAAAGCAAAATTAACTGAAGTACTTTTACTACAAACACTAAAAATTAATTTTAACATTATTATTTCAGTATGCTATTTTATGACAGTGTGCTGTGGTGTAAAAGATGGGGCGAAAAAAAGAAGCCAACATCTAATGTCGTAAGAAGCCAGTTACGGAAATATCTCGTGAATCTTGTATTTAATCTGTGGATTTCAATGTTTCATGTTTCAATTTTTATCTCTGAAATATTAACTAAATATTTTGATAGAATCGATCTCTCAATGTAGATTGTTAATAGGTATATTCGTTTTTTTTTGCCATGAGAATACAAGTCGTATTTAACATGGCACAATTAATGAATTTAAATTTAATTAGTAAGTTTTGAAAATTAAGTTTTTTGTTTTGAAGAAGTCGATTTTTTTTTAAATTAACTCAACGTAAGAACGGTTGGTTAGTTCGTGCGTAAGCTAACATAATATAGCAAAAGCAGGTCATTAACATATCTTTTTTTTTGCATACAATCACCTCGAATTTGCTTATTAATAATGAACACTAAATTAAAAGGCGTCGACACAAACCCTTACTTAAACAAGTACGCAACACTTGAACCTCTACTGAACTTGCTACTATTCAAAAGTTACATTAAAATGTTGATGTTGTATGAATGTAATATTATATTCAAAAGTTTTTTTTTTAGAAACATCTCATTCAGTCGAAAACCGAGCCCACATAAGGCCGTGAACATGAACTTCTTACAAGCTGTACATCACTTGACAAGTAACAAGCGTGTAATTTGTTCACTCCGCGGTCGCGAGGGCACGACTTTGTCACAAGATTTTAATAAATTGGAACAGTTAATGGGGTGTGAGAAGAGAGAGTTCGTCGAGATACTCTGACACCAGACAGCATGGTAGGCATTGCTGTGTTCTGGTTTGAAAAGTAAATGAGTAAGGGACCTAGCACCTAGCATAACAGACTGTGAGGTATTTCTTTTTAGTGTCCACTGTCTGTCACTTTCTCCCTTCGGTTGCCGGTTCTTCGAAACTATATGGCCTGTTCCCACTTCAGCTTACTAATCCGTTGTGCTATGTCGGTTACTCTGCTTCTACAGCGGATATCCTCTTTTTTAAGTAAATCACGCAGAGAAACCTCGATCATATCTCTCTCCAGTAATGGGGCATAAGCTTGCACAAATATAAATACAACTCTTTGACAATAATTACCAAAAATTAAATATCAATAATTTTGATGATGATGATTACGATGGTGATGATGCTAAGATTTAAACTGGCGAGGAGGATTTTATCATCTTTTTGTAAAACAATGAATGTACAGCTATAAAAAAGGGTTTTACTGGTGCTGTAAAATTTAGGTTGAACAAATAAAATGTTTGGATACGTAAATAAATAATTTATAGCCTGTCTGGCTGCTTAAAGATTTATAGTTTATAACATTTTTTTTAATAAATGTTAATACATTGTGGCAAGGTTTAATAAGGGAACGCTTCGGTAGTTTGGTCATGTAGAAAGAAAGAATAAGGGAATAGAGACAAAGCAAATTTATGTCGCAGAAGTGGATGGTAAAGTCGGCAAAGGACGCTCTAGGTGGAAGTTTATCGAACAAATCGGAAATATATTTGAAAATGGGCCAATTAAGTATCATAATCACCGACCATGCATGTGTAGGTATATGGATGTGAAGAGGTGAGAGGTGTGTCAGGATCGTGTCAAATGGAAGTCATCTCTGCCTGTAAACGCAAACACTCATTATTGCAGGGCTGGTGTTTTATATGTATTCATACATCAAAAAACAGCTATGGATTTAAATGTTCCTTACTAGAGAATGAATAAAATCATTTTATTCAATATTGATTACAAAATAATTCTTATTAAAGTCATTTATTTCATACTTTGTGACTTATTTCTATAATAGCCAACAAATTCGATTAAACTTAGAACTTTAATATTATGGTTTTTTTTTTTTTTAATAGAATAAGGATGACAAATGAGCTTTACAGTCCACCTGATGGTAGTGGTTGCTGTTGCCCATGAACATCTACATTTATCTTCGTTAGCGAATTTAAATGCAGATGCGTTGTCAGCCGTGAGACTAGATAAATGCCTCTTTTTCAGTAAAAAGGGTCTCGGTTCTCTCACCATGAAACACCAGCATTGCAACACTATTTTACGTGGTATTCTGTGAAACGTGGTCCTTCCCAGTCGAGCCATTACATCGTGCTACAACTATACTATTAATATAGCTGCAGCATGGCTCTACCACGTAAAAAGAGTTTTTAAAAAACGATAGTATAACTGTAACAAAATGAATTAACAGATTTTCAAATTTCAATTTAGCTTTTTAGCTGGAATAAGTGTTAATATCTCTATTCGTACTCTGAGTTATTAGAATTCTTTAAATTGACGTCGCTGGACAACCGCAGAAATGTTAGTGTCCTAATAATCTATATTAAAAAGTACATATGAAACAGAAACAGAAACAGAAACTTTTTTATTCAATATAGATTATAAATAATACTTATTGAAAGTCACTCTTTTGTCTAATTACCACTGGTTCGAAAAAAAACCTCTGTCCTGGGAAGAACCAGCAGAAACCCAGCAGGACTTTTTTTTAAATAACAGCTTACAATCATGTATATTACAATTAACCACACAAAACAAATTAGAAACAGCCTGGCAGCGAACACCTCATTCAGGGGTTATTATCATCCATAAATTCCTTAACATTATAATAACCCTTTTATACAAACTATGTTTAATAAAGTTTTTGAATTTTGAGCAGGTCGAATTTTGTTTATTTTCTGGGTTTTGTTGTAAAACGTATACATCGCCCCAGAATGAATTACTGACTCGGTGGAGTCGAGTAACTGGTACTACTAGCTTGTGTTTGTTCTAGTATTTACAGAATGAATATCACTTATTTTGTATAACTACTTTTATTTTTGTGTACGTACATTACATTTTCATAAATGTATTGAGAGGCCAAAGTTAATATATTAATTTCCTAAATTTTTGTCTGAGCGACTCTTTAGGTTTTTAAGTCATAGATGCTCTTATGGCCCTTCTGTAAAACAAATATAATTTCAGTGTCAGTTGCGTGTCCCCATAGCAAAATACCATATTTATGCTATGGAAATAGCTAAAATAAACAAGTCTAGCTGTTTCCACACTGGTAAGATTTCTAATCTTTTTACAGCATATGCTGCAGAACTAAATCTGCTTGCTAACTTTGATATATGGGGCTCCATTGAAGCTTCGCGTCTAGTGTTATTCAAGAAAAATGGTGGTATCGACAAGACTCAGTTCCTCCCATTTAAAATTACATTAGTATTTAATTGTCTGACATTTGGAGTCATGAACTTCATACATTTCGTTTTAGTGCTATTTAAATGCAAGTTATTAACATTAAACCAATTTACTAATTTAGATATAGCATTATTTACTTCGTCATATTTTAATAATTGTCGTTTTAATTTGAAAATTAATGAAGTGTCATCCAAATAATACTATATTATGGTTATCCCCTACTATGTAAGGTAAGTCATTTATACAAGAAACAGAAAGGGGCCGAGAATTGAGCCTTGAGGCACGCCCATTTGTACTATCGACCCGGAAGAGCTCATACTAATGACAACTTTTTGAGTTCTGTTACTTAAATATGAAACAATTAATTTAAGGCATTACTTCTTACACCGTAGTGTTGTAGCTTCTGATTAATGTTTCATGGTGAACACAATCGAAGGCTTTGGATAGGTCACAGAATATACCCAAAGCATCCTGAATTCTCCATGCATTGAAAATATATTTAATCAGCTCAACACCATCAGTTGTCGAGCGACCCCTGTGAAACCAATTGATTTTATGAAGTAAATTATTAACATTAAAAAAAATTAACATTTGATCAAGAATAATTTTTTCAAAATTTTACTTAGTGTTGGCAGTACAGAAATGGGTCTAAAATGGCGGGGTCTAATGTACTACCAGATTTAAATAAAGGTATTACTTTACTATGCTTCATCAAATCAGGAAACACCATATTCGATACTAGTATTAAAAATAATAACTAGTTGAGGCGCGATTATATCGATTATAGACGCAACTTTAACGAAATGCCCACAGATCCGCAGTTTTCTTAACATCAATAGTTTTAAAATATTTTACAATATCTTTTGATGATATTTTATGAAATGTAAAATTCTTTGTACACATTTATTTTGTTTAAGCAATGATTCGGCCAGGCAGGAAAGAATTCAGTGACATAGTGGTTAAATCGGAATATCCGTAAATACTTCTCAAAACCATTGCAACATCCTGATCTGATTCCGTTAATTTGTTAAAACTCAACCAGTAGTTTGAATTGCGAGGTTGACCTTACCAGTTTCACTATTAATTATACTCACGTCATTTTAATTTTATTAGACCGTCTTAATTTTGTTGCTCAAATGCAAAGACTTGGCTTTGGAGCACACTCCTTTAAATATTTTTGAATATTTTTAACATATTCCTAAATTCGACGCTAGGTTATATGACCTTTCATGGTAAAGTTCATATAACCTTTTCTACTCTTATGGACTCCTACTGTCGCCCATTCATTGAAAGCCTTCCGACTGTTCAAGGAGAACGTTTTAAAGTAAAAATATTATCAAATTCATTGCAAATAAGTTTAAACACTGTTCTATACAAAATTAGGATCATTTTGGTATGAAAGTGATGGAAGTTTCTTCACTATGTTACTTCTAAACTTCTCCAAGCGACGTGCATTTACAGGAACAAACACAATTTCTCATCTACTTGCTTTTTGTGAACATAAGGTAACGAAACTAACTGTCCAGTGATCAGAACTCAATTTTGAATTATACATTTATGCAACGGCAACATTTGTAAAAATGTTATCTATACATGTTTACATTCAGTAATACGCGTTGGCTCTAAAAATAAATTAAAAGACCATATGATTTAAACAATGATCTAAATTTAATATTGGTGGAGAAGCTTCTAGGAGATTGATATTAAGTCTCCACATATTACAACAGATTTATTCTGTTTATTAAACAACAAAAACTTCCTCCATAATTTTTTCAAAAGTATTGTATATAGAACATGGGGTCTGTAGACACACACAACAATGAGGTGCTCAAACTCAACACAAGCCATTTCTACAGTTCGCTCAACAGAGGCTCACAATATCTTTACGTTCCTTACATGATAATAATTTACTAGCTAATATTAACGAGCCACCTCTTAAAACCGTTTCTCTATTGAACGAACTGACCTGGTGATTACTGAAATTAAACATTATGTTATAAGCTTTTAACCAATGTTCAGTAATACATAAAATATGAATATTATTGCTATTTAAGAACAATTCAATTTCTAGCTCTTTGCCTATCATGCCTTGTATATTCTGATGCACAGGTGTAAACAATTTTATTATCTCTGTGAAGTCATACAATGAAGGTTTTGTAAGCTACATTCTAAATTATTTAAATTATTATAACTGCTAAGTTACCTCTATTGTCTCATTTCTAATTTAAATTACTTGGAACTGATTCCAAATTACAATAAGTCATTACACTGCTAAAAGAAGCAGATGTCGGTGTAGCAAGTCCTTGGCTGAGTTAATATATAAACAATAAGATAACATTTTGCTATCTGTCTTAAATATATTTGGATAGGTAATACCTATCTCTAGTCAAAAATTTCTTAATTAAATTATTTATGTCTATTAAATTAATTATATTATTATAATTATAACAATTAGATGTCAAGTTTATATTGTTATTAAATGAAAGTTATTCATTAATAAATTTAAATTGTATCTTATTTTATTTTCCTGTGGCCAACCCTGTATGTAAGGCAATGTAAACAAGATAATTTTATGTACATTTAAAATTTAGATGATCAATATATTTTAATAATTGAGTTTTGTTTACATTGCTCTTCTCAACAAAAATTATTAATGTGCTATTGGGCAAAACTTACTAGTTAAAACTTTATTCATTATATGACTAAAGGATGCTCCAGGCATACAACAATTACTAACCTGATGTCCTTTTAAACAGTTATTTAACATTGTGCCCATTTTTGCCTATGTCATCACATACATAATAACTTTATTTTTATTAATATTTAAATTACTTTTTAAGTTAATATTCTTTGTTAAGGTACTGTCATAAGTGTAGGTGAAAATAATGAGTCCTTACTGTTATCATTATTTTTTACACATATTATCAACTCACTCTGATGTTTAATTAAGGAGTCAAAGCGCTCCTCATTATACTCATGACTTTAGATCATTCATGGCCAATATGTGTTCTTTATCTCATCCTGAGCCGATTCATATTTATTTGATATACTTTGTAGGAGTTTTTAAGTGATAAAATTGTTAAATTTAGACACTCTATATCAGTCTCATAACAGTTATTCATATTTTCCACCTCAATTGAATATAATTTAAGTTTATTAATTAATTCTTGCTTTTCTTTACATACATTTATATAATTTTTGACATTAATTTTAGTTTTAATTAACTTTTGTACTTTCCTAATATATTTATTAATTTTATGTATTTCTTTAATTTTCTTCTACAGGTAATCCTTGCTGCTGTTCTTGATGTGACATAATCATCACCAGTGAAATTGATTGTGGAGGGTTGCAATGATTTAGAAGATTCACATTCTATGAGCTCATTGAACAGACTTTGAGTTTGGGACGCTTTCAAGTTATCTATGTATTGTTTAATGCACATCTGCTCATTAGCCTCTTAACTGTAACTGCAATGCAGCAATTAATCTGAGGATTCTCATATTCCTTGCTGCATTGGTCAAACTCATCGACTGTTCTCTGAGTTCATCCTTTTCTTTTAAAACAAAGTATATTCTTTATGCAACTTAACCATATCACTTTAGATGAGTATTTAGCAACTATATTTATTATTTCCTTTTCGTTGTCATCCTTTCTTTACACAACAGCTCACACTGCTCCTTTGACAAAGTTCTTGAAGCGCCATTGAAGTTGGTTCTCAATTGGCGCGTTTTGGCGTTGCGTGTATTCATTTTACTATTAGTGTAAATAGCAAAAGAAAAGAAAGAAAACCGAAGAAGCGAGTAAGCAAATGTCCAGATCTATGGGTTTATTTACAGATATCAAATTAAATTATCATGTAAATAATTCAAAATGAAATCCAACAACACTTACTTAAAAGGTAAATCTTAAAATGTTAAAGGGATAACAAGAATAACACACAGTAAGTTTAAACGATGTTCGTTACAGCTGTCACTTTTGGTTAGAACACTAAACACAATTGAATTAAAATACTTATGACTTTTACTTATTTTACAAATAAAAATAAGTCGTATTTCAACTGTAACTCAAAATTGGGTGGATATTATCAATTTACAATTTTAATTTTTAAATAGTTGAAGCAAGTATTTACAACTAGTCACAAGTTGCCACAGAAAAAAAAAAAAAAAAAAAAAAAAAAAAAAAAAAATGCTTTCAGATCTACTCAGGTTTTATTTTTAGACTGCCACGGAGAATACCTCGGGCTCCGATCAAACCTCTAGTATGGCCATTCCGTAGGATTACTAAGATCGAATTCCATAATTGAAGAAGGAGCAAACGAGCATGCGGCTTATGGTAACTACTGCAATGCAATGGATTTGGCCTGATGAAGAATTAAGTCAAGTTTAATTAGAGATTGTGTTAAGAACGTCCTTGTAATAATACAAGAAAAATAATGTATGGAAGGTAATTAGCATCAGTCGATTGGCTTATACGCGGAGATGATTGATGTTCACAGGCTAATGTACAAGTAGGACTTTAGAAGTTATTTGCAGAAAATATATTTTGGGATAGTGTGACACCCGACATATTGTAGAACAGCGCAGAGATAAAACGGTTTTAACGGTAAGTATATTTATTCTTCTTTCTTATAAATAAGTCAACTACTGGAATAGAATAGGATAGAACAGAACCGAATAGAAATAGAATAGAATAGAAAACATTTTATTAAATATAGATTACAAGTAATTATTGTTGAAAGTAATTGTTCGGAAAAACTTTCGTCCTATGAATAACCAG
>JAGSMP010003047.1:0-14848 GCA_029286625.1 Parnassius orleans | reverse complement strand
AAGAAGCGAGTAAGCAAATGTCCAGATCTATGGGTTTATTTACAGATATCAAATTAAATTATCATGTAAATAATTCAAAATGAAATCCAACAACACTTACTTAAAAGGTAAATCTTAAAATGTTAAAGGGATAACAAGAATAACACACAGTAAGTTTAAACGATGTTCGTTACAGCTGTCACTTTTGGTTAGAACACTAAACACAATTGAATTAAAATACTTATGACTTTTACTTATTTTACAAATAAAAATAAGTCGTATTTCAACTGTAACTCAAAATTGGGTGGATATTATCAATTTACAATTTTAATTTTTAAATAGTTGAAGCAAGTATTTACAACTAGTCACAAGTTGCCACAGAAAAAAAAAAAAAAAAAAAAAAAAAAAAAAAAAAATGCTTTCAGATCTACTCAGGTTTTATTTTTAGACTGCCACGGAGAATACCTCGGGCTCCGATCAAACCTCTAGTATGGCCATTCCGTAGGATTACTAAGATCGAATTCCATAATTGAAGAAGGAGCAAACGAGCATGCGGCTTATGGTAACTACTGCAATGCAATGGATTTGGCCTGATGAAGAATTAAGTCAAGTTTAATTAGAGATTGTGTTAAGAACGTCCTTGTAATAATACAAGAAAAATAATGTATGGAAGGTAATTAGCATCAGTCGATTGGCTTATACGCGGAGATGATTGATGTTCACAGGCTAATGTACAAGTAGGACTTTAGAAGTTATTTGCAGAAAATATATTTTGGGATAGTGTGACACCGACATATTGTAGAACAGCGCAGAGATAAAACGGTTTTAACGGTAAGTATATTTATTCTTCTTTCTTATAAATAAGTCAACTACTGGAATAGAATAGGATAGAACAGAACCGAATAGAAATAGAATAGAATAGAAAACATTTTATTAAATATAGATTACAAGTAATTATTGTTGAAAGTAATTGTTCGGAAAAACTTTCGTCCTATGAATAACCAGTAAGAAACCCAGCGCTCGGAGGTATACTCAAATATGTATTATTTCCCAAAATACCCATATGCAATG
Organism: Parnassius orleans; assembly: GCA_029286625.1. Classification (NCBI taxonomy): domain Eukaryota; kingdom Metazoa; phylum Arthropoda; class Insecta; order Lepidoptera; family Papilionidae; genus Parnassius; species Parnassius orleans. The sequence goes on along the minus strand of JAGSMP010003047.1, from coordinate 13,798 downwards.
GTAAAGTTACTAATTCATTCATATTATGCAGTGTAATATTATTCAATTCAAAATTTATGTTACAATTAAACTTCTTACAAAAAATCTATACCTAGAATCAGAAGTTTCAGACGGCAATTGTTTTATAACATGAAACTTATTATTAAATTTCAATCCGTTAACAGACAATGTTAAATAAACATATCCCACGGTTCGTAATTTGCTCCAATTCCTTTATTGTAATCGGTTTCTTTTGTAATGATATGTTGAGCTTCTAAGCGTGTCATATTTAATTGCGCATAAAGAAGCCCCGGTATCTACAAGCCATCTACATTTGATACTACCTATTGCTAACTCAACACAATTACTATATTCGCAACCAAATATACTATGAGTCTCGAAAAATTCTAAATTATTATGGTTATTAGTTAATTTCAACATTTTGAGAACTTTGCGATACGCGATATTTTGGCCATAAAATTAATCTGTTGGGTATTGTAACCACGAAAAGATCCGCGATTCTGGTATGAGTACTATTTGTAATTACCGCAGTTACCTTTTTCCCACGATGCTGATGAACTGGCAGGGTCGCCATATAGTGTTGGGAGGTTCGGGAATAAATAACACGTCTAGTGATCTTGACTGTAGATTTATTACTGTCCAATCATCTATCGTACATACACATGAACATACACTACACTACACCACTACACTGTCACCAGCGCCACTGTATGCTGGTATTCTGTGAGAGTGTGGTCCTTCTCCAGTCGAGTGGACCAATCTGTGCTACAGCCATAATATGCCGTGACATGACCACGTGTAAGTGAAATCCTATTTATTTATTTATATATTCATAGGACAACAGCAATGTACACATTATTAAATTTTCATTGTAAGTAGGCAAATCTAGCAAATAGTTACGAGCATTATTACGTATAGTTTGGAAAATCCAAAAGAGCACGCCTCATGAGCGTTTCATTTAATTTTGACGAAAAAATAAATTACTAAAATAAATCGATTACACAAATTATAAAATCGATATAGGCTGTATGGTACATTTGTCCTTTGTATATCAAGAGCTAAAGAAGAAAATGAAAGCTCCTTTAAATTTTTAATAGCAATAAAATTTATGAAACTTGAAAATCATTTTATTAACAAACGTAAAAACAAGACGTTATTCTAAAGTTAATAAAAAAAAACCCGGTCTCGATACGTCAATTTTTTCGGGAGTTATCGTGACCACATACAAAATCAATATTCGGATGTCCACGTAAAATTTTTTCCAAACCGTTTTTTATCAAAGTAACAATATAAAATATTTTTTTAGAAAATATAATATGGATTAATTAGACATTTATATTAAACGTTTATTTTCTTTATAACGTATAGATACTATACGTTACTTATAACGATCCGAAACGTTGCAACGTTGCGATTGCTTGAACCGGCCGAATCGTGATATTATTATCAGAGCACATTTTGATTTTATGTAGACAGTTTATTCTCTAACCATCATCATTATCAAAATCTCGAATGGGTATAAATTTGTAAAATATTGTAAATAGTCAACTGATAATGTAGGTACATAGAAAGATACATTATCTACATAAAAAGAAGTTCATAGTTCAGCAAGTCCTGGAGAAAGTACGAAAGAAAGTTTATTTCAGCAACTAAATTATTATATAATCTTAAAGTTTTGTGATAATTGGTCTGTGACTAGGTATTTTAAGTTGCCGTCAGATGGAAAATGGACAGTTTTAAAATACAGACAGTTATGATAACGTTATCCGTTGTACAATAACTACAACATCAACAACTTCGAGCTTAGTGCTCCCAACAACTACCGGCATAGGTGTGACATGGACATTAAACATGATTTTTGTTTTGTCCATGTTCATCTTGAGACCTATCCGTTGGGTCCTATTGAGGTCATTGAGCATTATTGAGGAATATTGAGGTCATTGAGGATGTCATTGAGCAATATTGAGGTCATTGAGGATGTTAGATTAGACATTTATAATAGTGATCAATTACATTTTTTTAGAGTGAATTAATTACTACATTGGAGTGATCGCAGATGACCAACTTTCTCGGAGCCTGTGGCCACTTGGGATTATTACGAAACTGCACGGAGGTAAAAACGACCGTCTCCGAGTAGTCAACGTCAAGACTAGACGAGGACTCTACACACGAGACCTGTGACTAAGCTGTGCAAGCTGAATAGAGAATGAAAAACAAGAAAGTAACTAACGGAGAAGGAAAAAGTAGCATTGTAAAATTTATGAGATAAATATAATTAAACTAAACGTTAATATTTCGTCTCCTTTGAAGGCGACAATAGCAGACCATACAAAGTGGTCCTTCAAGCCGGATATGTCACACATTCGCGATACCGGAGCGTATGACCTCATATTAGTCCTGGATTGAGGATGTGTAACACACTTTTGGTAAAATAAAAACAACGGTCGCTTGTACGATTTTTCATATCCAAATTGAACCGACTCTTTCAATTTCGTGGCTTCAAACGATCTGTTAGCAGTTTCAAAACCGCTCGGTTTTAATCACACTTAATGTTACAAATGAAAATTGATTTGGCACTGAGCTGAAAACGGGAATATGAGCGGGATGTGCTGCGGCTTGGCAACCAGAGTTGGTAATTTAATTAATGTGTGTCAAAATGTTCTAACTATAGTAAAATACAATGAGACCGCCATCACATCATATATATGTCGGAACGCAATCTATATCAGAGTTCAAGCTTTTTTTTGTATAGAATAAGGGTGACAAAGGAGCACACAGTCCACATGATAGTAAGTGGATGCTGTGGCCCATAGATATCTACATTTATCCTAGATTAAGAACCAAAATGCAGATGCGTTGGCACACCTGAGGAGTGAGATGGAATGCCTCGCTTCCAGTACGGTTCTCTGCTCTCAGCATTCGAAACACTGAAGCATTAAGCTGCTATTTTACGCTGGTATTACATGAGAGCGTGATCCTACCTCGATTGGGCCGACCCATTCGTGCTACAATCACAATATAGCTGCAGCGTCGCTCTACCATACAAAATTTAAGACATAAAAAATGTATGGTACGTTTTTTCAATCCTCACTCAAAATGACTAAGCTATACATACTCGTATATACATAAAAATAAAATTTAAGTGTTTGTCTGTAACATCGAAATAACTGAGGGGGTTTTTTTGCTTGGCATTAATACATGAACAACCATTTTTTTTAAATTCTATTTGTCTGTCTGTCTGTACGGGCTAATCTTCGGATTGGCTGAACCGATTGTAATGAAACTTGACGAACAGATAGACAGCAATCATATGAGTAAATAAACGAAAATGTGCAGCAATGACAGGAGTGATCCAGGCTAGATGTTATCCGAATAATTTGAAAATTTTTTTTGAGTAATAGAATTTTTTTAAATGAAAATGAAAATAAAGACGTGATCCATACCTTTAAAAATATTTAAACAAATCTGCTCCAAACCGCCGGACTCTCATTAATTAAGCTAATACTCTCTCAAAGCAATGATTTTAACACTGAGCAAATCGTTTGTGTCCGGCGGATAATTAAAATGAATTATTCGCGATCATGGCGCAGTCTCCCGACTTGAGAAAGCAAGATGAGGAAACAAAAGCTTTTGTAAGTTTTGTAATGAAAAGGAATGAATTAGGTACTTGTTAGTCATATAACGTGCGTGTTGTATGAGGCAACAGTGGGAAAGAAACATGGAGATGGGCAGCATCTTTCTGATTACGGTAAAATCACTATAAAAAAAAACGGTTGCCAAGCCGCTTGCCAAGCGTGGTAACTATGGCAATATACCCCGCATGACGAAAGCTCAGGTAGTTATAGAGAGGGCTGTTTTCGGGGTTTCTCTGCGTGATAGACTTAGAAAAGAGGATATCCGCAGTAGAACCAGAGTAACGGACATCATCATCATCATCATTGCAGCCCTTCACAAGTCCACTGCTGAACATGGGCCTCCCCCAAGGAATACCACAAAGCACGGTCCTGAGCCACCTGCATCCATCGACTTCCTGCATGTCTTACCAGGTCGTCACTCCATCTAGTGGAGAGACGCCTTACACTTCGTCCGCCGCCACTCGAGAACCTTTTTTCCCCATCGGTTGTCGGTTCTTCGAGCCATAGCCGCCCATTGCCACTAGCTAACCGTTGGCTATGTCAATCACCTGGTTCTACTGCGGTTATCCTCATTTCAAGTTTACGCAGAGAAACCCCGAGCATAGCCCTCTGTGGAGCTGCTCGCTTAGCGACCTTGAGCTTCTTTACGGCACTGGGTTGCCAGTGATGACTATGGTTGCACTGGTTGTGCAGTCTCGTTTTCAAGTTTTGAGGTATACCTGACGAGGTGTGCCGTCCCGAATTTTTTGCAATTTCCGAACGCTTCCCAGCCGAGTTGAATCCGTCGATTGACCTCTCGGTCGAAGTTGGACTTACCTAGTCGGTCTATTTGTCCCAGGTAAACATATCGTCAACAACTCGAGCTTAGTTCCCAACAACTACCGGCGTAGGTGTGACATGGACGTTATACATGATCTTTGTTTTGTTCATGTTATCTTAAGACCTATCTGTTGGGAGACATTATTGAGCTCATTGAGCATAGTGCTTAAGTCCTCCAGCGATCCTGCCATAGGACTATATCCTCGGCAAATCGAAGGTGAGTGATGTACTCGCTGTTGATGTTATCAGTCCCACTAACTACTGACTGACTAGACGCTACTGGACTGGCAGTAGCGTCTAGTCCAGTCAGTAGTTAGTAGCAGTAGTAGCAGCAGTAGTCCAGTCCAAAACGTCCCAACGCAACGGTGAAGAGTTTGGCGATATAACGTCACCCCGTCGTACACCTCTCTGCAGTTGGATAGGTTTCGTACTCTGGTTCCGTACTCGGATAGCCATCATAGCCCTACTGTACAAACACTTCAGCACTTCGATATACCGACAGTCAACTTGGCACCGCTGAAGGGACTGCAGCACAATCAAAGGCTTTCCCATAGTCCACATACGCCAGACATAGTGGCATATTGTACTCCTCGGACTTCTGTACAATTTGCCGAAGGGTATGTATGTGGTTGAGTAACCGACATAGCCCAACGTATTAGTAAGCTGAAGTGGCAATGGGTCGGCAATATAGCGCGAAGACAAACCAATGGGGAAGAAATGATTATGTAATGATGATGATGATGATAATGACGTCATATAAGTACAGTACCTACTAAAAACCAGGGCTTGAGCATCGCAGCTCATGCGCTTAGTCACTGTGTACCGAACTGAGTGCCTAGTTGATCTAGTGGTCGTAAACGCGACTGTTGATCTTGAGGTTCCGGGTTCAAATTCTGGGTCGGGCCAAAAATCAGTTATTGGGTATTTTGTCAAGAAATTCTTAGTAGCAGCCTGCAGTCAGAAAGTTGTCGGAGTTGTTTCACCCCCATGCTCCGGTTGTATCAGATTGCCGTCCCATCGGACTAAGAGAGTAAGAGAATAGAGAGTATATCTGCGCTTGCGAATACACTTAGGACTATAATCCTGTCCTGCGCAGATAGCTAGTTTTTAATAGAATAAAAAAACCGTTTGCGTTGAGTCTTGCTGCCTTGAACGAAAATCGATCCGGAGGACATTGGCATAATACCAGACTGATAATTTTGTTCTTCATTACTAAAAGAATGAAAATGTTTACTTTTCTCAAACTTTACATTCGTAGCATTCGATCTACGGATGACAAAGCTGTCAATTTTGTCGAGTTACAAACATTTAAATCCCAAATAAAGTTGAGCTAATTGGCGATTGTCCGGAAAGGAACGCTGTTCAGAGTGTGTCCCGACAATTAAGACCTTATTTGAAACGGTGACAATTAAATTTCGAATTCGGATGTCGCGTCATTTGCTGGTAATTAAAAAATATATTAAATAGCGCGAGACAGTTGTTTTTTTTTTAATGCCACATGTTCTTTCTACTAACCTCTTAAGGCTGCCCTTGCTTGGCGCTCTTCTTATGTCTAAAAAGTAATAAAAGAGGCAATAACGTAAAAGTAGTATAACTATGGGCCGGTCATAGAAATAGGAAGAAAACATCTTAAATGGCAGCCTCGTACTGGTAAGCGAAAGGTATGGTGGCCCTCCCAATAGATGGAGTGACGACCTGATAAAAGCTATGCTGCAAGAATGGGTTGGCCCGACCGGAGAAGGACCACGCTCTCATAGAACATCAGCATGAAATAGTGGCTTAATGCTGCTATGATGGTAAGTGTAGTGAACCGGAGACCCCGTTTACTGGTAACGAGGCATTCTTTTGGTTGTGTTTTGGTCTCCGGTAGAGCGTGGGCGTGGTCCCTGGTCGAGCGGACCCATTCGTACACCACCTTAATATAGTTGCAGCGTGGCTAATGAATTTACATATAGCCCTTTATTTGAAGGCTATACAAACACTAGTTCCGTGCAGGAATCGAATTCACGGCCCGCAGCGAAACAGGCCCATTGCCACTTACAGCTTACTGATCCGATGGTATTATATATCAGTTACTCTGGTTCTACTGCGGATGTCATAATTGCAAAGTATATCACGCGGAGAAACTCTGAGCATAGCCCTCTTCATACCAAAGAACATTGTCTTTCGTTAATCTATAGGTACATCTATACAATACAAATAAATAAAATTGAAGTGTCCGTTTGTAATGTCAAAATAACAGCTTTTGACTAAATGCATATGAAAGTATATACGGCACTTATAACAAGAAACAATTTTTTAATTTTTGTCTGTCTGTCTGTCTGTCTGTTTGTTCCGGCTAATCTCCGAAACGGCTTGGCCAATTTTGACGGGAATTTCACTGACAGATAGCTGATGTTATAAGGAGTAACTAAGGCTACTTTTATTTTAGAAAAAGAATTAGGGTTCCGCGCAATAAAATTAAAACCCATGAAATCCAATCGTAATAAATTCCACGCGGGTGAAGTCGCGGGGAACAGCCAGTCTACACATACATATAAATAAAATTGGAGAATCTGTCTGTTATATCGAAATAACCGCCTCGTATCTAGCTCAGGGAGTTATTTGTATGCCATTAGAACGCGAAAAACCATTTGTAAAAAATGTCTGCCTGTCTGCCTATCTTTCATTTAATAAACTGCCTAAGAGTCTACGGGAACTTCCATTTAAATATTTTAAAATTAAGTTAAGAAAATGGCTAGTGGATAAGTGTTTTATACGATACAAGAGTTCATGCAACATAAAACTAATGTATATGATTATTTGTAAAATTAAATATAATGTAATATAATAATAATAATAATAAATATGCTAAATAATAATATAACTTGACATTTTTGTAAGTAATATAATAGTATTTTAATTGTTTTATATAATTATAAATATTTGCATGCCTATTAAAGGCAGAATATAGCTTGAACTATGCACCACTCATAGAATTATTACGTATAGAAGCGCAGTCTAGTACAAAACACGAGCAAGTGAAGTGCAAGGTCATTATGTTAGTGGGCGCGAGTCGAATGTGCCTACGCTCGTCACACGCACACATACACGCCATTCAGTGATACCAGTTTCTGGCGTTTGCAATCAAATTGTGCAAATCACTATTTTATTGATTAATTTTAAATAATCGATATAATAAAGATTACGTATTGCGTACGAAGACGTATTTTATGAGAATAATAAATGGAATAAAATAAACACGATAATGATGGTACTAATATAACTTTATTATACATATTTTAATGGTACAAAAATGCAGACGTAATAAAATTTAAGAATATTATTAAACACAATTAATTTGCTCGAATACAATAAGCACATCGTGTAATGTTTAATTTTAACCGACTTCAAAAAAGGAGAAGGTTCTCAATTCGGTGTATTTTTTAAATGTTTTACCTCAGAATTCTGTTATTTCTAAACCGATTTAGATTTTTTTTATTTGAAAGTATATACACACCGATTGATCTCATATACACGCTGAAATTTTAATGGTTGTTTTCCCGAAGTCAAATGATTTTGTCTTGGTAGTACAATAGATTTATTAATATAAAAATTATTAGGATGCAAAAATGGCAGATTTACAATAGAGAAAAACAAAACTCGAATGCGACCTCAAACCAATAGCAATATCTCGCGAGTAGGTTGGACGTGCAGGCTAGCTTATGCCGTATTACTACGCGTAAGAATTTATTTAGCTCTGAATATTTATTAAAAATAAGTCATTATTTGTTAAATCAAGTGATATACATCCTCGAAATCGACATGACCCTAACCAACTTGTCCTAGATGTCATTCCTAGGCTCGTTAAATATAACAAAAATTGTCTTAATACGAGTATGTGTGTAAAATATTTAATAAAATACCTAAAGAATTTAAATTATTAAGCGAAAGATTATATAACAAATATTTGTATAAATGGTTAAAAATTGAATGCTTTTATGATTTAAAAGATTTTTTCAAATAATTATTAAGATTATTTTTTTAATTTTAAATAATTATCAATATTTTCATTATATACCTAAACATTTTAAAATTAAAATTTGCATTGAGTCAGGAATGCGGGAAAACAACCACTAAAATTACAGCATGTATATACGAATTGATCTAGAATCGTCTTAGAAATCAGCGTACATACATAATTGATAACCTCTTTTTGGGAGTCGGTTAAAATAGACTATGTTTGGGTGTAAAGTGACATCTGCTTCAAAGGCGTTCTTATTAATAATCTCTTGATGTAGTAAATAATTTTTTTTTATTCTATACTCTAAAACGTCGATTTGGTCAATGAACAAAGCAATAAAAATAAATTTAGTTGCTATAATAGTTGCGTTAAAATGGCGTCGACGGATCGCGATCAGCTGATACTCCGTATTAGTTTTAAATAGGCACCCATTGTTAATATTATGTTAATACTTAGAGAAGTAGGGATCTACATATAAACATTTGAGTTTTACACAGAGCGTTGCGATTAAACGTTATAAACACAAATAGAAAATAAATATTTTAAAAGAAAATTGTGATTTTTTCCCCACAACTAGCAACATTTGTATTATGATAGCTTAGGTAAGTATTTTTTTAGTTTTACGTACTAATAATGAATTAAATATATGAACTTACCTGTGAAATGTAATACCATCACTTTTTTTATGTTTATCATCACTGTTGTGTCAATATTTTACAACACAAACGGTCATTTTTACAATTTTTCGCGAGCTCTTCTCCGTAAGACGTGACGTTGCGCACTGACGCGTCGCTGAGTGAACTTACGCGGTTTCGCGTTAGTTTTACTTGCTTCACTTTCGGTGCGCGTACTAGTATTCTATACGTAATAATTCTATGGCACCACTGTTAAATCTGGTACCACCTGTATTCTGTGCAAATAAATGTTTCTTTCTTTCTTTCTTTCTTTCTATCTTTCCGAAATAATCTCGTGATGAACCGATTATGATGAAACTGCACGAACATACAGAGAGCAATGCCAGGAGTGATCTAAGCTATATTTTATCCGAAACACTTGGGAGTCTTTTTGTTGTGAAATTGAAACATTAATAAAATAAATGGTCATTAATGATTAATCCAAATGACACACATATATAGATACCACCCAGGCGAAGCATGGTCGGTTCGCTAGTAAAATTTAAATAATTGTATATTAATTTGTCAATTGTGAATTTCAACAAATGTAATAAGCTATCTCCACTCAAGTTTCTTGTTGAACGTTCAGCGCGGTCGAGATAAGCGCAGACGATAAATTGCGGGATTAGACGATAGTGATAGAGCTGAGAGGGGGGAGGGGGATACCGGGCTTGCTTACTGTGACCGCATACTATGATAAATTCGTTACTCGATATAAGTGGCTAAGTTTAGTCAGTTGTAAATTAATTCATTTTCATTACAGCCTTTTGAAAGTCCAAAGCCGTGGTAACTCCCCCTGAATTACCACGGCTAAGCGCTCGCTGTAAGTACGTGAGCAACCCGTGTTCGATCCCCGCCGGCACCAATGAAATTGTTAATTGAAAGTTTTACCACGGCGGTGAAGGAAAACATCGTGAGGAAACCTGTATGCCTTAGAAATAAGAAAAAACATTATTTATTGTGAAGTTCGCCAACACGCATTGGGGCAGCGCGGCGGACATTTCTTTGCCCTAAAATCCTCTGAGAAATGAGAGGAGGCCTGTGCCCATCAGTGGGACGTATATAGGATGTAAATTTAACTTTATTAAAAGTCTATTGATGAGTGGACCTATAGATTGGCTCATAGAGGGTTATTTGCCATTGTTACCGTGCTTGGCAGGCGCGTTGGCAACTGCAGTTTGAGTTGTTATCAGGAAGATACTGCTGCCCATCTCCTACTCCAGTTTCCTCCTCGCCTTATACATTCACGGGATGATATGCGGTAGTGGACTCTTAAGCAGCTACACGACAAAATATAAAAATATATTTAGTTTACATAGGTCCACCTTAGGAACTTACCTATAGGAATATTCAGAACAGTACACTTATAACGTTATTATATTACACTTAATAACGTTATAAGTACTGTTCTGAATGAATTTTATCACCACGGAATGAGTACAGTTTCAAATGCGGTTTTGCAACGCTGGCGGTGACTAAAGATTGTAAAGAAACCTTACCGTAGTGGCGGTGTAAGAATATCCACTAACCCATATCGCCGTGGGGGTGTAGAGGCGACAGAGTGAAATTGAAACAGGTAAGCGGCAGCAGCATCTCTGACAACAACTCAAAAAAAAACTAGGTTGCCAGCCCTCCTGCTAAGGCAACTATGGGGAAATCCTCCTATAAGGCAATCGAGAGAGGCCTACGTTGAGCAGTGGACTGTTAGAGGTTGTAATGGATGGATAGATGGGAAGACACCTACACCTGGGAATATTTCGAGGTAATGTGAAGTTCACTAACAAGCACTGGGGCAGTGAGGCAGACTCAAAGAAGAAGCCTGCATATAAATAATCAGTATGGAGCGTGTATCAATTAGTTGTAAATTAGACTTGAGCTGTCTCGCACTCGCTGCACCTGCAATGCTATTCTTTCTTTTAATGCCTCGAAGATATCTATGCTACTATCAGTAAACATTTGAGACGCACTGCAATATCAAGGCAGCCCTATCAGATATATATTCATTATGATTCACTACAGCTTATCAAAAGTCCACTGCTGAACGTAGGCCTTCCCCATCGATTGCCTCATATGACAGAAGTTGCCACGCCTGGAGGGTGGATTAGCAACCGAAGTTTTTTTTATTATTTTGATTTTTATCAGGAAGATCTTTTTTATATAATTGAAGGGACAAACGAACTTGCAGTCCATCTCATGATAAGTGGGTATTTCCCATGAAAACTTTCAGGCATCTTCATATAAAGAAAGCTACAGATGCGTTGTCATCTCTGATGACTAAGATGGAATGCTTCAAAGTCCGTCATCATACAAGCCACTCTACACCCTTGAGACGAGAGCACAGCAGTGCACGTACTGCTGTTGAATGCAGATGTTGCTGCTCAACTCCTGTTTCTGTCTTCCTCGGCCACCTCCCACGACATCCACGTGATGTGCCATCAACAAAAGCCAGAAAAAAGCCAAAAGTGTTAGTAGGAATTGTTTGTCTCAGAAAACCATGATGTAAATCTAGTAATAAAGTATTAATTAAGAGATTTTCTTCCTTCTGAACTTCAATCCTGCATCCCGAATCAAAAAGGGCTATATATAAAAGACGTGCGGTCGTCGATAAACCATACAAGACCTTTACGTAGTAATTACTTTAGTTCTCTGGTTTTGAGTAGATTGTGCCGAGACGTAAATTATGCGGTTGCTCCAGTGACGGGATGAGAGCGGGATTGCGGGCTTAGTGGTCGTATGTTGCATGCCGCGTGTACAATGTACGTGCTGCTACATGACTTCAGTTTCTTGATTAATTCTGTTAGTTCATTTTGTTGCGCTTAAATCGACTTGCTTTTGATCGATGACTCAAATATCACCAATATTATGTATATTGGTGCCGTAAATTGAAATACCATGAATTTCAACATTGTTTTGTCAAAACTAAATTCATTTATATTTTAAGTAAATATAAAAGTAAAAGTAAATAACGCAAAACTCTAATTCCAAGACAATTTACCCTTAACAAAGATATATCGTAATACATGTCCGGTATAAATAGTGTTGCTAGACGTATAATTCACACTTTATAAATTCTACTTGCGCATAACGCAATTCTGCATATTAATGCAATTCTGAAATACTCACTCCTGTATTCCTATAGCATATTATAACTAAGTATGCCAAATTTCAATCATATAAGTACGTCAAATAGCATCTTACAAAATTCTGTGACACAGACTATTACAAATATACGTGATTTTATGGGTGGAAGGACACTGCAGCTAAACTATGGTTGTAGCATGAATGTGTCGGCTTGACTGGGAAGGACCGCGCTCTCACAGAATACCAGCATAAAATAGCAGCTTAATGCTGCTGTGTTTCATATGGTGAGTGTGAGACCCAGGACCCTTTTAATAGAAACGAGGCATTCCATCTTAACCCTCAGAGGTGAAAACGCATCTGCATTTTATTTTAATTGAGGATAAATGTAGATGTCTGGGCCACAGCCGAGTTACAAAATAGTTTTCAGTGCCTAGAAGGTTGCAATGAAGTGGACGGTATGAATGACAAGCTTGTGGAAGCTGTCCATGCGGTCGGAGCTAAGTTCTATAAGACCCGTCGCAGAAGAGCACAAAGACTCTCCGATCACACTCTTAATCTCATGGATGTTAGACGTGAGATGATGTTGCAGTCTTCAGCAGATTTGACAGCATACAGGCAACTGAACAGACAGATCTCCAAATGCATGCGACGGGACTTACGCAACTTCAATACAGCTCGTATTGAAGACGCGATTGCGCGGAACCAGGGCTCCAAAGTCTTTGCCAGAGATCTGTCCGTCAGAAGAGCCAACTGTCGAAGCTGAAGACCAAAATGGCAGCATCGTTTCTGGACACCTGAGATTTTGAGTGAGATTGAGAGGTTCTATGGGCAGCTGTACACGTCGTCGTTGAGTCACACGCGAGTGTGAGTAACGATACAAGAGTCTTATCCGACACTATTCCGATGGTAAAACCTGGATGTCAGTCTGAGCGAGATTAGAATGACTCTCCAGCACCTTAAAACGGCAAGTCCCAAGCGAAGATGGAATTATAGCGGAGCTTCTGAAAGCGGGTGGAAACCGGTACTTAAAGACCTTCAGAAGCTCTTTAATTCCGTCCTCCATGGTGGCACTACTCCGGAGGCGTGAAGTAGAGGTGCAGTGATCCTGCTTTTCAAGAAAGGCGACAACGCTCTCTTTGAAGAACTACAGACCGATTTCCTTCTGAACCGCGTCTACGTGCTGTTTTCGAGTGTCATAACGAATCGTCTCGCACGCAGACTTGACGACTTCCAGCCACCCGAACAAGCCGGTTTCCGAAAAGGCTTTAGCACCAAAGACCACATACATACCCTTCGGCAAATTGTACAGAAGACCGAAGAGTACAATCTGCCACTTTGTCTTGCGTATGTGGACTATGAGAAAGCCTTTGATTCCGTCGAAATTTGGGCAGTGCTGCAGTCCCTTCAGCGGTGCCAAGTGGAATGTCGGTATATCGAAGTGCTGAAGTGTTTGTACAGTAGGGCTACGATGGCCATCCGAGTACAGAACCGAGTATGAAACCTATCCAACTGCAGAGAGGTGTAAGACAGGGTGACGTAATATCCCCGAAACTCTTTACCGCTGCATTGGAAGACGTTTTCAAGCT
>JAGSMP010003045.1:0-14032 GCA_029286625.1 Parnassius orleans | reverse complement strand
GCTTACCATGCATAATCGCGAAGTGTGCAGCTCCGTAATTACTTTCTGACGAGATCGGATGATCCATTCTATAGGGACGTCATTTCGTGATAAGGACTTACCCTCTATCTTCAACAACGAGCAATGGCAAGACCCGGCAGTACAGAGCATTTCCGACCGGGAGACCGTATGGAAGGAGAAGGAGCTCCACGGAGGTTCTACAAGGCCTGTACATGTTTCTGTAGACACAGTTGCCTCCACTGGCTACGTTTTGTGACCTCTTTGGGAAACCGAGGGTTTTGTCTGTGCGATACAGGATCAGGTTATTAAGACCAACAACTATCGGAGACACTGGAGCGATGGCACCGTCGACATCTGTCGAGCTTGTCGCCATCCCGGTGAGTCACTAGGCATGTCATCTCCGGTTGTTCGGCGCTTTCTAACTCTGAGTACTTGCACAGGCAACTTAGTAGCCAGAATTCTACACCAGGAGCTCGTTTCAGTACGGTCTCGTGGACCGAAATTGCCGTATTACAAGTACTTGCCGAAGCCGTGCTCGAAAATGACCGCGCCAGGCTCTACTGGGACCGGGCCATCATCACAGACAGGACTATTCTGCGGAATAAGCCTGATATTGTGCTGATGGACCGGGCACAGTCAGGATATTTTGGTCGACATCACCATTCCGATGACGAGAACCTCGTGAAAGCCGAAACAGATAAGCGAACAAAATATCTGGACCTGGCTCACGAGGTGACCGATATGGGGTGGACTGCCGACCGAAATTATACCTGTAGTCGTCTCTGCGAACGGGTTAATCCCAGTCAGCCTCTCGGGTCATCTGAGGCGACTGGGACTCCGTGACGGACCGCCCGCTCAAATGCAGAAGGCGGTGCTCCTCGATACCGCCCGCATCGTCCGCCGGTTTCTCTCCTTTCCGAGGCAATATATCTTAGTCCTCAGAGGTTGCAACACATCTACATTTTTGTTCTTAATGGAGGGTAGATAGTGTAGTTGATGCTATGACAAGGAGGGATTTTCGTTACAGTTATTGCGTCCATAATAGATTTAATTGCACCACCTTGTTGTCTTATTAGTTTTAATACTAGTATCGAATCTGGTGTGTTTTCTGATTTAATGAGACAAAAAGTAAAAGTACCTTTATTTAAATCTGGTAGTACTATTTCTAGTTTTAGACTTATTTCTCTACTAAAATACTAATTTACTCTCAGTAAAATTTTTGAAAAGATAATTTTAGATCAATTGTTATTTTTTTAATAAAATCAACTACTCCATAAACTTAATTTGGTTTCACGAGGGTCGCTCGACGACTGACGCAAGTGTTGAGCTTATGATATATATTTTTAATGCCTGGGAGAGTTCACAAGATGTCTTAGGTATTTTTGTGACCTTTCAAGGCTTTCGATTGTGTTCATCATGAGATATTAATCAGAAACTACAACATCACCGTGTCAAAAATATTGTCCTTAGACTATTATTTCATATTTAAATAACACTGCCGTTATTTAAATATGAAATAATCAATCTAACCAGGATTTCAAGGCAGTCCTGATTACAGGACTGCCCTGGTAACTCAACCGTGCGGCTGTGTTTAATCGAAGCTCTATAGATTTTTTGTAATTAACTACGTGCTTATATTTGTTATGCTCTGATTACAAAATGTACAAAAAACTAGAAAATATAACAATACATTACGAACATTTTTGAAAGTTACAAAATAAAAATTTAATAAGTAAACATATCTATTTGTAATAACTGTTTTGTGTTAAATATTTTTATTACCGGTTAAATTTTTTTAAGAAAAATTAGGTACCGTGAAATTGCCGTCAAATTTAAATAATGTAACTAACAAATTAGTAAGGAGTATAATTAGTATTCTTATTACTAGCTCATACTAAAGAAAGGCACCAGTGAAATGGTTAATTGCAATTATTTTACTCCATCGTCGACACACACTAAAGTAGAGAGCGAACCTACTCAGGGGACCTGTGCCCAGCGGTGGGAAGTAGATAGGTTGTAACTATTTTTTTATTTTTATTGTTAAATAGAATACTTAATACTTTCTTCTTTTTCTCTCTTTAATAAAACATTACCTCCAAACTATAATTTTCTCCTGTATCGTGGGGGTAATTTACATTTATAAATTTACATGGACAATGTTCCAGATCCGGAACAATTATTTGTAGGCCATACAAATATTTATTGCCAGGATACGAACGCGGCTCTTAGCGCTGCGACTCATTGCTAAGCCACTGCGCCGCGGAGCTGTCAATAGAAATGAATATTGTTTTTTTCAGTATAGATTATAAATAATACTTATTGAAAGTCACTCTTATGTTTAATCTACCATTTTTTCGTAAAATACCTCTGTCCCAGGTAGGACCAGCAAGTAACCCAGCGGGACATTTATAATAATAATGAAATAACAAAACTTATTCTTTTTATTACTTATTACTATATGTGTATATATATTACTATACGTGATATCGTTAGTTTCCCAAAATAAATTTCTGTGCGTTTTTATATGTATGTATTGTGTTTGAAAATATTTTGTTATAATTTAAATAAAGTGTAAAATAAGATAATGTTTTACTAAATATAATGAATAGATTTCGCCTAAATAAAAAGTCATTTTGTCTTAAATATTATTATTTTTGTTTACGTCCTTTTTCGAAGGATTGGGAGCAGAAAAGCGAGGTGACACATTGCCACACGTCTACAATCTATGATGATTGTTATGGCCACATTCATCTTGAGGACGACGTACGGAGATTTCTGTCGATAACCATGTGTAATTCGATTCAAGTTAAGACGAAGGAGGAAGGAGAATTAATCAGAATACAATACCCAGCCACCAAACCATTTATGGAAAATAACAACGCCTGGGAATGAGGTAATGTTCCAAATTTGATTAGTTGTTGGTTAATTATTGAGTATTTTAATAATAATAACAATTACGAAATATTTAATGGTTTGCAGCGGACTGGAGCCTAAATTAGGTATCCCTGTATTTCAGGACTCCAGGTCAGGTTCAGGATAGATACTGAATAATGTATGTATTTTATAAAGGTTTGTATTATTTTGCTAATTATCAATTTTCATACATTTTCGTTTATTTATGAATAAATGATACTCGTAAAGGGTCTTTTGACTTTTAGAAGTTAAACAGTCTAGGTTTCATGGTCTTCTTTAATTGTAAGATACAAAGTTTATTTGAGAGATTTTATCCTTATCAGATTCTATCGATTGGTTAAATAAAATAGTGAGTGTGTCTGTGGCATTTTATTTGGTTCGATTCCGGATCAGGTAAGCTATTTAACAAATGCATTGATAGATACATAGATAGATAAGTCTTTATTGCACAAACAAAAACTAAGAGAAAAAAATAAAATACAAAATGTTAAAAGCACAACAGACAACCTTTGGATGGAAAGGATTGTAAAACGACAAAAATATTAATGGATCGGTGATACGCTAATAACAAAATTACAATACCGCATTATCCATCCATCAAAGTATATAATAGTCCACTGCTGAACATATGCCTTCCCATAGATTGATTCGTAGAGGGTTTTGCCATCGTTGCCACGCTTGGTAGGTGGTTTGGCAACTGCAGTTTTTATCATTTTGATTCGCTATCAGGAAGATGCTAATACCCATCTCCTGTTCTATTTGCCCTCTTTCGCCTCTTACGACACCCACGGACAATATGGAGTAGTGGATGTTTTATCACCGCTACTGCACGGTCTTACAATATTATTCTGTTTAAATTTTTATATATATAGTTTAAATATTGTTGCGTACACTGTATACATAATAAACCTGTACAAATTTAGTCGAAGGCCGTATTCTTTTATTCATAGTCTATTATAGGTAACTACAGATATTTATTAATCAATAATACAATATAAAATTAATTAAATTCCACCATCGGACAACCAGTCCGTTGTGTTGTTGTTGATATTCCGCGTTAAAACCAAACGGTTTGCTTCGTCTTTTTTATAATGCATATACAGCAAAAGAGTGGAATAATTTGCCGGCGTCTGTCTTTTCGTCAGAACACAAGTTGGGCGCCTTCAAAGAAAGAGTGAATAGGTTTTTTTACGATAAGACAGTGCGATTTACCTTCTAGGGCTTCATCGCCACTTATCACCAGGTGGGATTGTGGTCAAGCATTGGCTTATAATAAGTTAAAAAAACATAAATATAATACACACGAGTACAATATAACATAAACTACAATTTGAAAGAGTTGAATAAGTTTAAAATGAAATTATTATTTAAGCCGGTATTTTGTCGTCCCTCTCTAAAGTAATCCTTCGTTAACAGAGACGACCAGCCGAGGAGAATGTATTTTAAATAGCTCGGAGGTTCAGCACGTTTCAATAAGCTCGGCGAGGCGATGTGATCGGATTGCCGTTTTCCCCAGGAGTCCGCCGCGGAGATAAGAGATAGGAGAGAGAAGAGGTGTGTGAGTGAGAAGCAGGAGAGAGGATGTGATAGAGGGGCGGAAGGAAAATGAGATTGTGCTGTACGGTGTAAGGTGGAGGAAGCAAATAATTAAAATATTTTTCAAATGTGATTATTATAAGTTCAACATATACCTGTCGAAGCGTCTAGAATTGAGGGTATATCGAGAAACCCCCACTTGTTTGTGCAGTATAAAGTTCCTGTAGGTGCCGTGCGCGGGAATTCCGCTTAAGTCATTCTACAGTGAAGTAATTCTACGAGTGCTAAAATAGTGTCGTGGTTCTGTTCGTTGTTTTAAATCTTCTAGTGCAGGCAAGGAGGATTGGTGTTGGAGAGCTGCCCTGTGTTACTCTGAGATAAGTAGTGTTGCTGTTGGTTTGCATACTTTGGTGTTATCATGTAATTACGTACCTCACGTTACACTGGTATGTGATCCTGGCAGGGACGTGTTACGGTATGGTCGAACTGTAATTACTTATACTGAATGTATAGTGCGTTACGCTGTTTTATTACTGATAATGATTAATTGCGTAAGCAAGAGCAAATTGAACATCCGCTCTCTCACTTTTATTATTTTTAATAATTAAGGCTATCCTGATGTATTTCGAGATCAAAATTGGGATCCTCTGCTGAATTTCAAACATATCTTTGTTATGGGAAAGGGTTCTGTAGTTCATTATTTTTAATTAAATATAGATTGTAAATAATACTCATTAAAAGTCACTCTTATTTTTAATTTACCACAAATTTGAAAATATCTTTAGAAGATCAGGAAGAAACCTAACATTTTTAAAAAAGGATATTTAAGTATCATTAAAATAGCTTCCTAGCAATCGCCTCATTCCAGGGGTTATTACCATACATAAATTCTTTATTATTATAATAATTTGTAATATAATCTTTAAATAAAGTTTTGAAATTGGCGGAGGTCAAACGTTTTATATTTTTTGTTATTTTCTTTTAAAACGTATACATCGCCCAAAGAAAGAATTACTGACTCGGTGGATTCAATTAACCGGTACTACTAGCTAATGTATTTATAAAAAGTAAAAGAAACAACCTGCATACGTCACTTGCTGGGCTCAGGCCTCATCTCATTCTGATAGGATTTTAGTGGGAAAAATTACGCCGCGTTGCTCCGATATATAGTAGCAGATATTACATTTTATTATTGGATAAGGGCGATGAACGAGTACACACTTCACCTGATGGTAAGTGGATGCTATGGCCCACAAATACATAAGCGTTGCCACCTCTGCAGACTGAGATGGAATACCTTATATCCAGTAAAAGGGTCACACTCACCATATGAAACACAACAGCATTAAGCTGCTATTTTACGCTGGTATTCTGTGAGAGCGTGGTCCTTTCTTATTATAGCTGCAGAATGGCTCTACAGAAAATTTCCACGATTTTTTTTTATTTTACTGTGATATATAAAGGCAATTAATTTAGGGATATAACGGTTATAAACGTCTGGCCGTATGAGGAAGCTCAAGGTCGCTCAGCGAGCTATGGAAGAGCTATGCTCGGGGTTTCTTTGCGTGATAAATTTAGAAATGAGGATATCCCTAATAGAACCAGAGTAACGGACATAGCCCAACGGATTAGTAAGCTGAAGTGGCAATGGACCGGCCATATAGCTCGAAGAACAAACCGGTGGGGAGAAACGGTTTCGGTGGCAGCCCTATGCCGGCAGGCGAACTGTAGGGCGACCCCCCACTAGATGGAGTGACGACCTGGTAAGACATGCAGGAAGTCAATGGATGCAGGTGGCTCAGGACCGTGCTTTGTGGCATTCCTTGGGGGGGAGGCCTATGTTCAGCAGTGGACTTGTGAGGGGCTGTAATGATGATGAAGCGATAGGGCTCCTTTCCTGCCTAGGAGAATTTTCTTCCTCTCACGACTTCTTTGTGTTTCGTTCGTCCTTTGCCACCGGCGATTTTTCCTTTTTTTAAGTTCCTTCAAGAAACGAGCTTACTCCTTCTTAAAAGGCCAGCAACGCACTTCTCCTGGACTTGCAGTCGTTCGTAGGCGGCAGTCGATCCTTTCCATCAGGTTAGCCGCATGCTCGTTTGTCCCTTCTATAAAAACACAGTCTACGTGATGCTGTGCCTATTGTCTCTTAAAATCAAAATGAAGTTGCATTGTCACCCTGAAGACTAAGATGGAATACCTCGTAAACAACACAAAGGTCTCTGGATTTTTCAAATTCACCTTTTAATAGTAAAAACCTCTAATCTATTTATTCATTCATTCATTAAAGCCTGTCAAAGTCTATTGCTCTGGCCTCCGTTATAACTTGTTTTATAGGCATGAATGCCAAACACTTGCCGCGCTTGGCAGCATGTTGGTAACCGCATTCTTTTAATATATGCGTTCTTGTCAGGAAGATGCTGCTGCCCATTTCCTGTTTCAGATTTCCTCTTCCTTTTGTTTCAGGTCGCCTCTCTCGATACCCACGGGGTGATATAGGGCGGTGGATTTTATTCCACCACCACTACACGGCGTCTCTAATCTATATAAATAAAAATCAATTGCTGCATATATGAAAGATCATCACTTGAGAACTGCTGGATCTGGGTGGGTTAGGTTCATAATTGGACCCGGTAAGTGGCGCAGTTGTTAAGATCCAGAAATCACTGTGCGAATCCGGGGCGGGATCGCTAGTCTATAATAAAATACAAATATTTTATACACAACTCGCTAACAATTTCACTTATACATAAAAATATAATATGAAAAAGTATCTTGCTAGGTAAGATGTTCCTCCGCCGCCAATGCACGTTTCATGGTAAATGAATGGATCCATTTTATTATACATTAGAGCCTATAAGAATCGAACTGCTGAACATAGGCCTTCCCGGTAAATATCCTCATAGGTTGCCACACTTGGTAGGTAGTCCCCAGCCGCCTCTTACGACACCCACGGCACAATATGGAGTAGTGGATATTCTTACACCACCATTATACTCGAAATGATTGGATATGAATGATAAATGAGACAAAAAAAAAAATTTTTAGAATGTCTAGCTTATTTTTAATGTCATGAGGTGCCCTACAAAACCCGGTACAGCGTAGGTAAGTAGCCCGGTACTAGGCGCTGCGTTATAAATCTTCGGACATTGTACTTTTCTAAGTGTTAAATTAAATTTAAGAAAACTCTCCACAATTTTTGTTATTTAATTTTTTTAATCAAATATTACACTTAGTAATTTTCTGTTAAAGTAATAATAACAAATAATGACTTACAGATTCCTGGACTTTACAACAGCCGATTATGGAAGATGTCGCTCTAGCCCATGAATCTGTCTGCATGTTTATGGTGGTTTCACCATCTTAGCTATATCGAACACCAAGCAGCAAGGCATGCACTTGAGGGCTCTGGACAATCTCTGCTGACTGTTAAGAGCCTCAACAGTTAACAATTATAACAATTATAAACCACTTTGTTTGAAATTGGTTGCAGATATCAACGAGCTTTAGCCACTTAGTATTGGTTGAAGTGTTAGTTCTTCAATCACTTTCACTGATTCCCCACAAATACCCTCTCAAATTCACTGCTAAACATATGCCTCCCCAAAGAAATGCTAAAAAATACAGTTATGAGCCTCCTACATAAGTCAACTTCCCGCATGTCTTACCAGGTCGTCACTATTGAGAAGCCGTCGTTTTACTTCGCTTACGAGTCAAGGCTGCCAATGTTTTTCTTATCGTTTGTCAGTTCTTCGAGCTGTATAACCGGCCCATTCCCATTTTAAATAATCACTTTTCTATTACATACAAAGACCACATAGCGATATGTTCACAATTCATTAATATCAACGTAACTATCACTGAAAAATTCATTTACTACTTCGGTTATTAAGAAAACATAGGTTGACTGGAGAGAATGCCCTATTGCATTTATTCCGCCCTTGTTATTTTGTAATAAAATGCAGTAAAAATAATCAAATATTTAAATGACATTGCGACTTGTTTACAAATAATCAGTATTAACTTTTCTAATATAATACAATAATTGAAAATTGTCATGTCTGTCGCAGAAGTAACAACTGGTGAAGTAGACGTGTTATCGATAGGAGACCGATAACCGGCGATTTTTCGGACCGATATGACTTAGGGCCTTCAGAAAAAGACACCTTTCTAAAAGGCTGGCAACGCATCTGCAATTCCCTGGTGTTGCGGTTGTTCATAGGCGGCAGTGATCACTTACCATCAGGTGAGCTGCATGCTCTTTTGCCCCATCTTCTATAAAAAAGACCGCATCTAGGTAAACGTAGTGTGAGACACCCCCTGACTAGATGGAGCGACTCTGCGCAAGGTAGCTAGTAGAAACTGGATGAGTGTAGCCGAAGACTGGGCTTAGTGGCGCGCCTTGGGAGAAGCCTCTATCCAGCAATGGACTGTCATAGGCTGATGATGAGAATGAACCTTGTTAGTGCTGGAGCACTAAAAAATTCAATCTCTACTTCTATTGAAATAAAGTTGTTACATTCACATACCACGACTAATTCATAACGAGCAATCGTTTTGTGATTAACAGTTTCGGAAGCTCGTGTGTGAACATCAAATGAAAGACTGATGAAAAACTGCTCTTAAAATTTTAGCAAATAAAATTTTAGGGCAGTACGTTCCTTCTTCTTCTTTTTAAGTAGCCCATAAAAGTCAAGCTGCTGAAAATACACCTTTTCTATTGTATGAAGGATTTGCCTTTATTACCAAGCTTGGATTGGCGATTGCACCTTTGAGTCTGCTCTCAATCGCCGATCTGGATTATTTTTGTTTGTCATATTCATTTCGTAAGAAATGGCGGTAGTGGTCCCATATCATACCTTGGGTGTTGTTAAAGGTGATAGAGGGAAACTGAAACAAGAGATGGGTAGCAGCAATTTCCTGATAACGACTCAAAATAAAAATAAAACTGCGGTTGCCAAACCGCCTGACAACCGTAACAACTCTGGCAAAATACGCCTCATAATCAGCAGATTGACCTCATGGGCCGGATTTAATTTTTAGGCCTCCGCAATGTTCAGTAATGTATTTTTGATAGGCTGTAAGGAATTGTAAAAATAATCACATCTATGGGAAGCCTGCACTTTCTGCTATTTTCATTAGCATTTCACAGCATGTGAAGATTTGGCGTGATATATGTTTTTTTTTATATAAAAGCGTTACCCCACACTAGGATTTTCTTCTGTGTCGTAGAGGCAGTTTTCAAAATAAATTGCACTGGGACAAACATCCAGACCTAGAACAATTATGAGTAGGCTATACAAACACTTGTTCCGTGCGGGATTACATCCGCGGCCCTCGGCGCCGCAACTCAATGCTAAACCACTGCGCCACAGTGTTGTAAGCCGCCACACCACAAGCATTAGGCTTATACAAATGCTCTTTAAAATCCTGGGAATTTGATTTAAAACTACGTCATTCGTACTTTTAGTTTCAGTCATATCGCGAGAAAGATAAAATTTTAAGTAGACACTTACTCGCTATCGCCCACTTGCAGCAGTTAGCTGCTGACAGCGGCTGTCACATTACCTTTTTTATCTGAATTTTAAGTAAGAGCATAGCACTTAAGGAATTATATGAAAGGTAAGTCATCATTTGAGATTTTCTGTATAAGAAGTGAACAATTAAGTAAATCTTTACACAGTATAAAACAAAGTCGCTTCTCGCTGTCTGTACGCTTAGATCTTTTAAACTACGCAACGGATTTTGATGCGGTTTTCATCAATAAAATTCATCAATAAGTTTATAAGTATAATATATGCATATTATATATAATATAATTCGTCTGCCCGTGTGTATGTGACCGAACTCCCTAAAGGGCTGGATCGATTTTGATGAAATTTTTTGTGTGTGATTACGTTGATTAGATAATGGTTTAGATTGTGAATCTACTGGACCCGGTAGGTGGCGTTGTTGTCGAGATCCAGAAAACAACCGTGCGAAGCCGGGGTGGATCGCTAGTATAATTACATACAGATTTAATGTTTTTTATTCAGAACCATGATCTCTACATTTTATTTTTGTGGCAGACTAACATTATATTGTGAGCCAAAATGTTATTCATAATATTAGTTCATATTGTAATTTTAATGTGAGCACAGAGTCTTATGCATTTGCTGTAATAATGTGATTCTGTATCAAGAGACAATTTTTATTTAAAGCGTATAGTCAAAACCATGACTTGGTACTGAGATCGCCCATCCATCCGCCAATCTTGGAGATTATGGAATTCCTGCGTACTGAGAGAGCCATATTCGAAGAGAACACCAGAACCCGGTGACACGGTTTTACGTGGTAGAGCCATGCTGCGGCTATATTAATAGTATAGTTGTAGCACGAATGGTCGGCTCGACCGGGAAGGACCACGCTCTCACAGAATACCAGCGTAAAATAGCAACAATGCTGCTGTGTTTCGTATGGTGAGTGAGACCGGAGACCCTTTTACTGGAAAGAGGCATTCTATCTTAGTCCTCACGGCTGACAACGCATCTGCATTTAAATTTGCAAACGAAGATAGATGTAGATGTCTATGGGCCCAGTAACCACTTAACATCAGGTGGACTGTGTGCTCGTTTGTCACCCTATTCTATAAAAAAAAAAAAAAAAGACCCTTTTACTAGATAGGAAGCATTCCATTTTAGTCCTCAGAGGTGCAACGCATCTGCTTTTGGATTCTTAATCGAGGATAGATGTAGATGTCTATGATCCACAGCATCCACTTACCATCAGGTGGACTGTGTGCTCGTTTGTTTTTTTTGTAATAATATGTGAGTGACAAACTAAATAAGTAAGTAACGCACTTAAGAAGACATGGAGCCTATTATCTAGAACCTTCTACATTTAAGCATGAACGATCGATAACGGAGTCGCAGTTGCCTAAAATACACCAAGCTGACCAAGACTAGCTCAATAAAAAAATTATTATTATTTTAAAGATTCTTCTTCTACTTCATTAACATCTCGTCAAAGTCCTTGATGCATGGGTCTCTCCGTTTTTGGATTCCTTCGACACGCTTGGCAGCTTTATTATGGTTGTAGCGAAATAGGTCAGCTCAACCGGGGAAGGACCACGCTCTCACAGAATACCAGCGTAAATAACAACTTAGTGCTGCTGTGTTTCGTATGGTGAGTGTAAGAACCGAGACCCTTTTATTGAAAACAAGGTATTCCATCTTTGTCCTCAGGGGTGACAACGCATCTGCATTATGATTCTCGAAGACAGATGTAAATGACGATGAGGCCACAGCATCTACTTAGACTTTTTACCATTAGGGGACTATGTGCTCGTTTGTCACTTATTTTATTTAAAAATTGCTAGTATTATTTACCAAAAACGTCCGCACTATAGGCTGCTGCCTATCACCGAGTATTTTACGTTTGAAGTAAACGACATGGTTGTACCACTGTCTCATTCTTCTTTATCAGCTCGAATAAGTTCACAGAGACATGAGCCTCCCGTGTTGTGAGGATTTGGCTTAATCTCACGCTTGGCATCAAAACTTCTATGTATACTACTAAACGGGCAATACGGTACTAATACATATTGCGACTAAGTTACGGTCAATTCTCGGTAACTTCTTTAGTCGACTGCGAGCGGGCGAGAAGACTAGTTGTTTATTTTGTAAACTGCTAACGTTGTTTTTTTAATAAAACGCTGTCATTGTGTATGTGCGCACTTTATCAACATAATTTGAAGTCCATTTCGGATAAGTATGTAACTTTATTTCGTATTTGCCTAAAAACAATAAGTGTCGAAAATGAAAATACATCTGCATGGCATATTTACAGATTTTGTTTTGAGTTGCCGGTCTAGTATACATTGAAGTCTTTGCTTGGCATGCGGATTAATGATCAGTATCAGAGGTCGCATCTTCGACAACCATTTTTTTTTAAATTAAAAAACGTTACCCCACACTAGGATTCCTCCTGTATTGTGGAGGCAGTTTACATAAAGAAAGAGGCCATCATACATTTTATTACGTGGTGAGCCATGCCAGCTATATTAATAGTAGTTGTAGCACGAGGTCAGTTCGACCGGGAAGGACCACGCTCTCACAGAATACCAACGTAAAATAGCAGCTTAATGCTGCTGTTTCGTATGGTGAGTGCAGAGAACCAGAGACCCTTTTACTGGAAAGAGGCATTCTATCTTAGTTCTCACGCTGACAACGCATCTGCATTTAAATTCGCTAACGAAGATAGATGTAGATGTCTGGGCAACAGCAACCACTTCCCATCAGGTAGACTGTATGCTCGTTTGTCACCCTTATTCTATATTAAAAACATCTTTTAAATTAAAAACGTTACCCCACACTAGGATTCTCCTGTTTTGTGGAGGCATATACAGAAAGAGGCCATCTATAGCCATTTATCAGAAGCCATTTTAAATATTACTGGGAATCATCTGAAGCGATAATACTGTTTAGACGAAAGTTGCAGTTAGATCAGTTCTCGAGACTCGCTAAGTAGGTGCGGTGTGCGCACTGATTATAGTTTAAACATATTTTCTTTATTATGAATATTGTTTCAACGCGGTGAAGGAGATTTTATTTGAGATAATTTTAACTTAGCGTAAAAGATAAAGAGATTCATATACGAAGTTTTTGAATGAATATTCACCGATTTCTGGAAGGCTGAACCGATTTTAATGATTCTACTTTAGTCGTAGTTTTTAGTTATTAGTTGTAGTCTCATATAAATTAGAATTACTAGTTTTGCAGTTTTATCGCGTATATTAACTTATTTCTCTTATATTTCACGTTTCAGTACTACAGCACCCATGGTCACGGGGGACTGAGATATTGACGTCCCAATGCCATAGTTAACCACGGTTACCTTCAGATTAAAAATTATTAATTTTGTTCCGATCTATGCAGTAATGAACTTACAGTATCTTGAAGTCTTGCAGTTGTATGCTTGGGTTGATTTAATTTTAACAAGGAAGTCTGCAGTCTGTGAACATGTACAGGATCGCCCCGTCACTACATTAGATTTGATAGACCACAAATCCTCGCTAAAGAACACCGATTCTCCAAGGATGATTGCAGGTTATTGAAATCAAAAACATCCTAATTTCAATAGAGAAGATGGTTGGGTGCTACCATGCTGTTGGGATCCTATAATTAATAAAATTAAATCCCAACCCAAGCATACAACTGCAAGACTTCAAGATACTGTAAGTTCATACTGCATAGATCGGAAATTAATAATTTTTAATCTGGTAACCGTATTAACTATGACATTGGGACGTCAAATATCTCAGTCCCCCGTGACCATGGTGCTAAAAGTACTTGAAACGTCGGGAATATAGAAAATAAGTTAATATACGCGATAAAATCCGTAAAACTAGTTTTATTTAAATGTAGCAAGTTCGTAAATATAAGAAATCATTATAGAAAATTACTTACCCTTAAAGGTGTAAAAATAGGGATGGTTTTAATATAGGTAACTATTTAAACGACTTTGTAATTGTTGCCTAGAACTTGGTTGCAGTGCCTCGAAAGCACGTTAAGCCGTTGGTCCCGTCTGATCTCTGTCCGGTCGTGTC
>JAGSMP010003044.1:0-16139 GCA_029286625.1 Parnassius orleans | reverse complement strand
CGTATTAACTATGACATTGGGACGTCAAATATCTCAGTCCCCCGTGACCATGGTGCTAAAAGTACTTGAAACGTCGGGAATATAGAAAATAAGTTAATATACGCGATAAAATCCGTAAAACTAGTTTTATTTAAATGTAGCAAGTTCGTAAATATAAGAAATCATTATAGAAAATTACTTACCCTTAAAGGTGTAAAAATAGGGATGGTTTTAATGTAGGTAACTATTTAAACGACTTTTTAATTGTTGCCTAGAACTTGGTTGCAGTGCCTCGAAAGCACGTTAAGCCGTTGGTCCCGTCTGATCTCTGTCCGGTCGTGTCGAATTACCGAATTACTGGGCCCTGGGTATAGCATTCTCATATTTCTGAGAGGGTTTTGAAGCAGGGAAGTGTCTATCATGCTGTTTAGACGCGCTGTCCTGACACAATTAATCTATTTACTTAATTTATAATTAAAATTTGGATTCAGTAATAAATTGCATGTTATTAATTTGTATTATCCTTTACTAAGGAAATTCTTAAAATTTGACAAAATCCTTGTGTAACAAAAATGTTTTTTTTTTTAATTTCCTTTATAATTAAATAGCTTCTATAGCTTCTATAATTTTATTTATAATGGACGTCCTTAAATCTTTATACGTGGGAAAAAAAATTTTTAGCCGTAGGATTAGTTTTGCCATTTATCGATAGGTGTCACTGTTCACTTTTTATGTTACCTCTTTATATATAAATGAAGATGTCTTGAGTGGCCGACTTATTTATGAACGCACAGCCCAAAGTGCTTGACGTAGAAATCTCAAATTTGGACTGTAACTACCTTTTGGGAAGAAGGGAAGTGTTGTTAGGGCGTCCTTTTTTTGCTAAACTTTGAAAATTAAATTAATTTGATTTACAGGATCAGTTGGTTGTAAAGTGTATATTAGTAGTTATTGTTGATTATTTATAGTTTTAGTTTGTTTTTCGCCTGGTAAGTCATTTCTATTGTATTATATGTAAATAGGATTTTTCTCTGGCTTCCTATGTTGATTGAAGATTCTGAGGACATCCTCCAGGTGTCTAATGTAGCCAATCGATGCGTCGGGAATGAAACGGAAGGTTCAATTATAGATACAGACTGTTCGGAAAGCACGAAATCGGTTAAAAGAAAGAGAATCTCAGCTAGAAACCAAAAGAAGAGAAGGAACCACAGACATACGGGGTCTATCAGATTGCCAACTTTCCCCAATGATTTAAAGGATAATGTTATTCCTAAAGTGCTTGAGTGTGATGATAAAACACTGAAATCCACCATAATGAGGCTGTTTACTCTAACAATGTTGTGCACCCTCATGCTGCTAGGTCGCTTTACCGGCGTCAGACCTCGCGCCTTATGTTGTCCATGTTCAAAAATCTTCCAACCAAATCAAACCGGATCTATTCACCCAGTACAATTTGGATTTTCCTTAAAAAGTTTTATAAAAACATTGTAGAGGGAAGCATCAAAAAATAGAAGGAACAGGTTGTCTTTACAATTTGAAACATTTCAAGATGCTAACACATTTCTAAATCACAAATCTCTAGATGTTAATAAACACAAAGCATTTATTCGGCTTCACTATCACCCGCATGGGAATAGTGAGAGGTGTTCCATGTGACTGGGACGAGAAAGATATTATGGAAAATATTGAGCTTCCGCAGAACTGTGGAAGCATTTTGAAAGTTCGGAGATTAAACGAGAGCTTGAACTTGAGACGCCAAAGTTCATTCCAACTGAGACCGTAGTTTTAACCTTTGATGGGAAGGTGTTACCTCCCAGGATCTTTATATGTTTCAACTCCCTATCTGTAGAGCTTTATATTTACCCCACGCTACAATGCTTTAATAGCTGCCGTTTTGGTCACACCAAAATGCAATGCAGAGGCACTCCAAGGTGTTACAAATGTGGTGATAGCCATTCAGGTATAAGCTGCGAGACTGAAAGAGATAATGCTGTGTGTATCTTATGTTCTGGTTCCCATTTCGCAACAGATAAAAAGTGTCCAGAGTACGCTAGGCAAAAAGCTATAAAAGAAACAATGGCTAGAAACTCTATATCTTATTCAGAAGCCAGTAAAGTCCATCCACCAGTTTCGAAATCTTATGCTGACGTTGTTGTTTCTGCTTCATCGGTCCCTTCTGGTCCAACTATTACTTATTCCAGCCCTATAATTTAACAAGCCCTTTTAAGAGTCCCACAGTCATATAGGAAAACAGTATTCTTGAAACCCAAAGATCGTCCCAGAAATGCTAGTAAGGGATATGATCAAAAGCGTATGCAGAGCTTATCCAAGATTACAGCAACATTCCTTCCTTTTCTACAGGTTGTCAAAAATTACAATGATTTGTCAGAAATAATAACAAAGGATCTCATCATTTCTATAATTCAGTACCTTTCACAATCTAACATAATTCAAATACCGTCCAACGATGCCGCTTCTTCAAAAGTTTTTAACTCATGGACAATCAGGACCATCCACGAAACCAGTCTCTGTAATTCAGTGGAATTGGAGTATTAATAGTAAAAAAGGACCTAATTTTTTATTGAATAGTTACAACCATTTGCAGTCTCTTCAAGAGACTTGGCTTCGTCCCGATTCAATTTTAGAAATCCAGGACATATCTGTCTTAGAGAAGACAGAACAGATGGGTATGGTGGAGTTGCACTAATTTAGAGAGGTGTGCCTTTGTCCACATACCCATCCCTAATCACAGTGATAAATTTTCCATTATTGCTGCTAGTGTAAATATTTGTTTTGTAAATATGTATATACCTCACCCTTCCACTGAAGTCTTTGATGATATTCAGCATTCTATCTTCCTCCCTGCGCCCTATTTTGGTCATGGAGATTTCATGCACAACATTCTATGTGGGGAAGTTCTAAGTCTGATCATTATGGGGCTAGAATCTTAGACATCTTAGATGATAATAACTTATGCCTTCTAAACTCTGGTTGTCCTACTAGAAGGACACAGCCCCATGAGGTATTAGTGCACCAGACCTTATCCTATGTAGTCCCTCCCTGCTCCTACATTAAACTGGTGGCCTCTATCGTCTCATATGGAAGCGATCACTTTCCGCTAATTATATAATTCTCAAAAATTGGCGAAAAGACGTCAAGGGCTCCTCCTCGGCTAAAATATAGACTTAAGGATGCCAACTGGTCATTATTTAGAGATAAAGTTCAACAAAATTATCAACCATACCTCCACTAAATTATATCAATAATCATCTTTGTGCTGAAGCTTTTACACGGGCCCTACTACAGGCTGTTGAGGAAGTTTTCCTATAAAAATAATAGTGGCAATGGATATATTCCATCACCTTGGTGGACAGTGAGTGTTCTGCTGCGATAGCTGAGAGAAAGATAGCTGAACAGAATTACAGAGAAAATTCTACAACACAAAATTTTTATATTCTTTGTAATCTTATAA
The DNA here is from genome assembly GCA_029286625.1 of Parnassius orleans. Classification (NCBI taxonomy): domain Eukaryota; kingdom Metazoa; phylum Arthropoda; class Insecta; order Lepidoptera; family Papilionidae; genus Parnassius; species Parnassius orleans. Next base: position 12,688 of record JAGSMP010003044.1, on the reverse strand, counting down.
CTAAAACACGTAAATTATTAAAACAAAAAGATTCAATGGCTGGAAATCTTTGTGCCTCAATTTCACCAGACATTTCCATCTGAAGTTTGGCAAAATATTCTGATTCAGATCCGCTTTTAAACCTCCAAGGTCTCCTTTTATGGATAGCATTACAGTTGATTTGTTTCTGACAAATTAGCTCCACCATTTGTCCCATCTATAGATAATATTTCTTCTGACTCACAGCTCTCTCTCCCAGCATGATAGTAGCGATTCATTCATTTCCCTAGCCTTCAGAACTCAAAGGGTTCTTCAAAACTTAGGGACTCAGCCCCAGGTTGTGATGGATTCCATATTCTTTTCTTCAAAACCTGAACGAATCCTGCCTTTATATTCTCAGTTTAATTAATTCAATCTTAACATCAGGTAATATTCTTCATCATGGAAAATCCATGAAGTTATCCCAATACATAAGCCCAATAAACCGATTAATGATCCATCACATACAGACCAATTGCATTAGCTTCAGTTATTTCCAAAATTTTGAACATTTAGTTAAAAATAGACTAGAATGGTTCATTGAGAGCAGGGTTTATTATCTCCAAACCAGTTTGGATTTAGGAAAGGCAGGAGTACGATGGATAGTCTCAGCATCTTTATGACAGACTTAAGATGATGATGCATTTTCGTACACAATCTGTGTTAGCAGCATTCTTAGATGTGTCTGCAGCCTATGATAATGTCAACCTTTCAATTCTGAAACAAAAATGATTAATTGGATATCCCACAAATTTTTATGCTTCACAATTAATCTTCCTCTGGTAGAATGCTTAAAGTAATATCAGAAGACTCTACCAATCCTGTATTGCCTGGAAAGATTAATTCAGGGCCTCAGTTTTAAGTCCATTACTTTACAATATATATTCTCATGATCTGGAAGCCTTTAAGGGTAAAGTTAAACACACCCAATATGCAGATGATTTACCCTCTATGTCTCTGGTGATTCTGTTGACAACATGTCTGATACTATGACATATTCCTTAAGTTACTAAAAGTCTGGCTTGACAATAACTCTCTAAGTTTTCGGTCCCTAAAAGTATTAAAGTCTTATTTTCACGTATGAGGCTTCTCCATCAGTGTCTGTATTTTATAATAACATTAAAGTTCCAGTTAAAAGTGAAGCAACATTTCTAGGGGTAATTGTAGACTCGAGACTTACAGGAAGCCCTCATTGCTACTATATAAGTGCCGAATGTGAGAAGATCCTAAATATACTGCGTTGCCTCTCTGGAGTTTGGAGGGGAGCCCACCCTTTCTCTCTAAAGCTTCTATATAATGCCCTAATAAGGAGTATTTTAGACTATGGAACATTTATACTTGAACCCTGTAATGCAGTAGCTCTCCATAAGTTAGACATTATCCAGTCTAAGGTTCTGAGAATAATTGCTGGGGCTATGCGTTCGAGTCCTATTAACGCTTTGCAAGTCGAATGTTCTGAAGCCCCCCTGCACCTCAGACGACAATTTCTTTGTGACAGGTTCCTGTTTAGAGCATTCCAAGTCTATAATCATCCTCTTTACTCTAAGTTACGGTCTTTGTTGAATGTATGAATTATCCGTATGGTCTCTAAATCGCCGCCATGCCTTGTTGTTAGTTTCCAAAATATTTAGCTCTCCAAGCTCCAACACATAGATCACAATTCCTTCCTATATTTTGTGTTAACTATGATGCCTTAACTTTAAATCCATCTATTTTGTTTGATTTCGTTGTATGTAAACAAGATCCTTCTGCCAATGCCAAAAGAGACAATTTCTTTTTGTATGAAGAATGGGCCCACTACAAATTTTAGGGATACTTAATGAAATGTATGTCGATTTATTCCTTATAATCTATAGATTGCAAAATTAATATTAGTTTTATCGCATCTAAAGGGAATTCAGAGAAATTAAAATATGAATATCACAATAACCTAAAAAGAAACTAAACGCTATTTTTTTAATCTATTTTACGGCTCTGTTCTAGCCTTCTGAGCCTAAACTAAAAGTTGTTTTCTATTAGTATTGTGAGTTAGAATAGTGTATATAGAATAGAATAGGACAGCTAAATAATTAATAGCATAAAACAAAGTTGCAGGTACATTTAACATTTATAGGTACTTTTAGACTGATGGAAAATCCTATTAGTAGTTCCGGCAAAAATAGTACACTGACCAAGAAACATGGTGTGAGGCTATTTTTACATGTATTGATTGATTAGTGAATATACATCACAAACACCATTACAGTAATTAAATAAATATGATTAAAGCCAAAATGAATAAAAGATAATATGTTCATTTATAATATTAAAGATATAAATAATAGTAAGAAAGATGTTTTAATCTGGTTGTAAAAGGATAAAAACACAAAGTAAAATACCACTGTATTTATTACTGTAATCATTTCAAAAGTAGTCTATTAATAGTGGAACAGACAGACAGGCGCGGTGTTAAGACTTTATTTTGATATATCTTTGTTGGTTAGTAAAGGTGCAGTGTGTAAACTTTGCTTTAAAATATATTAACTGATTAGTTATTATACCCCAAACACCATTAAAGCCAAAATGACTAGGTAATATCATGTTTATTTATGTTGATAAATATGAAGTGAGATGTTTTAAACTAGTTGTGTAAGGATTACAAAATACATGTATAATTTAATTGTATTTATTATTGTCAGTCATTATCATTCCAAAAGATTTTTCAAAATAACTTGATAATAATATGTCCATTTATGAAATTGTTAGGAATCATAAGGATATTTTATGTGATATAAGACTGTTGTCTTCAATACCCATATACTTTTTGTCTCTGCTTACGAGCAGCTCTGCAAGATTTCAGCCTACAAGACATACACATTTATTCTAAGCAACCCACCTGAAAAAAGTTAATGAATATTGAAACAAGCACACATGTACTTATTTATCTAATATCATTTGCAACCAGTAACACGGTTTTAGGTGCATGTGTGCGTCCAACAGTGAACTATTAAGGGATGTTTAGCGAGTTTTACCTCTACAGCGATTGAGAAAATAAATAGCACGTAAGATGTTTTGAACTGGTCGTGTAAGGATAAAAAAAACTCTGTATTGTCACTGTATTTGTTATTGTAAAATCATCACATTCTTAAAGCAGTATTAAAAGTGACACATGCCACCAGGTGCAGTGTCAGGACATTGTTATTAATTTGTATTGATTGAATAACATGTTTACATTCCAAGCACCATTAAAACCAAAATGACTGGATAATAACATATCCGATTTTTACGATATTAACCACGAAAAATAAATAGTATGTAAGGTGTTTTGAACTATTTGTGTTAGGATAAAAAGAAACACTGCATTTTTATTGTTTATTATTGTAAAATCATCATATTCTTAAAGCAGTCTATTATAAGTATCACAGGCCGCGAGGTGCAGTGGCAGGACATTCTTTTAATATGTGTTCATTGATTAGCATGTTTACATCCAACTGCAATTAAAGCTAAAATGTAAAATTCTCGAGTAGCAGTCTCGTACCGGTAAGCTCAGTGTGGATGGCTACCCCAGTTGGAGTGACGACCTGGTAAGATATTCAAAAAGTCTATGGATGCAGGTGGCTCAGGACCGTGCTTTGTATAATTTGGGAGGTTTATGTTCAGCAGTGGACTTGTCCACTGCTGAACATAGCCTAGGGCTATAGGCTGTAATGATGAAGAAGTTTTAAACTAGTTGTGTACGGATACGGCTCGACCGGGTAGGACACGCTCACGGAAAACGCTACCAGCGTAAAATAGTAGCTTAATGTTCCTGTGTTTCGTATGGTGAGTGTAGAGAACCGGAGTCCTTTTACTGGAAACGAAGCACCCATCTTAGTCCTCAGGGTGACAATGCATCTGCATTTTGATTCTTAAACGAGGATAAATGTAGATGTCTATGAGCCACAGCATCTACTTACCATCAGGTGGACCGTGCGCTCGTTTGTCACACTTATTCTATAAAAAAACAAAAGGAAATTGTCAATTGAAAGAGATACGAAAAGGTACCAGAGCATCTATTCAACTTGCTCGGCGTTTATTTATAAATTAGGTGCTTTATTTATAATAAGGCACATAGTAGAAACAGGTCAAGTAAGCAACAATAATTACAAGTTTTATTGATTATTATTCGTCATCATTACAACAATTCGCTGCTGAACATAGGTCTTCCCTAAATTAAATATATAATGTAAAATATTGTATAGCCCTCCCGTCAACTGCCATCGCGTTTCGTCCCGTATGGTGTCGTAAAAGTCGTAACAGAGTAAAATAAAGATACCAGGAGATGAGCAGCAACATCTCCCTATAGAATACCACAAAAAGCTTTGATTGCCACAAGCGTAGCAACTGTGGCAAAAACTACTATATAGTAATGATGCATATTTATATTACTATATAAATATGTATCATTACTACTTGTGTATAAATTATTCCAATCATTGTGAGGTTCATTTAAGTGGTATTCACAAATACGAGCGCACAGTGGCACATAAAATGAGTTATCAATCAGCAATCTCTCTTTAGGTTAGTAGTTCTTTTAGTTTAGGTATTAAGAATCTAGATAAATGATTACATAACTTAAAAATACAGTGTCGGAAGTAGAAGCAGCACGCTTATAACTAGCCGCAGAATAGAATAGAATAATTTTTATTCAATATAGATTACAATACATAATACTTATTAAAAGTCATTTTTACTTTTACCACTGGTTCGCAAAAACCTCTGTCCTGGGAAGAATCAGCAAGAAACCCAGCGAGAATTTTTAAAAAAGCACATTTTACAATATAATTTTTATACAATTGTTTTGAAAACATTTAGAAACAGCATGGTAGCGATCACCTCATTCCCAGGGTTATTATCAGTCATTTACCTCTAGTAGTATAATAACCCTTACTAGACAATTTTGCTTAAGAAATAATTTAAACCTTTTGATAGAAAAGGTGTGCATATTATAGTAGTTGTTGATGCCGCTCTGGAAATGGCAGGAGTTACAGTTACAGGCATAAGGGGTGTTTGTTGGATGTTACCGATGTCTTTAATATTCATGAATTGTGATTCCATATCCCTGTTATCAAATGATAACTTGTGTCTCCATACAGGTACACTCCATAGAAGCTCTCGGCAGACAAGATTGCAGACTCATTCTAAATGATCCACCTGAAAAGTGTTTTTTTTTCATCAACTAACCGAACAAAATATAGTTTTACAGTGTCTTCCACCTAAATAATGATATTTATTAATATTTTATTTATTTCAATCTTTATTACTAATAAACAGTCTTAATGTCTCTTAAATTATATATAAATAGCATGTACTCGTTTCCCTTCATAATACTTTTGTAGTAAACAAGATTCCACTAAGGTAAAAAGAAATAAAAATACATCAAATCAGAAAGGTAAACAAGTGAAGTGGTTATTTTAGAATTATAACATTATTTGACTAAGTACAAGTTCCTAAACGTTTTACATTTACACTAATTTCATTTAAGGTAAAAATATTACTTGTGTATTAAGTACAAAGGCAGACAAATATGGGGTAAGGTAAGGAAGAAGTAGCAACTAAAGAAAAAACTGTGGTTATCGAATATCTCCTATAAGGCAATCTGTGGGGAGGTCTATGTTCAGCAGTAGACTTTGATAGGCTGTAAAGTTAAAGATAACCTGGTGGTGAATAGCCAAATTGTTTGTAGTGCGAGGTGTATGATACTACAAACATCAATCTGTGTGCCAAAGCGATTATGCCAACCTCCGCAAGCCTATTTCAGGCAGGGATCACTTACAGGCTGTTAAAGTAAAGTAAGTACCTGGTGTGATGGTATCCACTGCAAAATAATATCTCTTTCTGCTGAGTTCTTAAATGAGCTCTAAAATTGAAGATCCACATGGAATACAAATCTTCTAATGGAATGAGCAGTTTCAATACTTTCTTGTAATATTCTTAGGCAGTTACAACAAACTGCATCAAGTAGATGTAACTGAAAAATTGGGAATGTAAATAAAAATAAAGAAGTAAAAATATTAAATTCAGAAAGAATGTACATTACCTACAATCAACAAAATAATATAAAATAATGTAAACAAAATTTTGCTTCCTGATGGAGTTTAAATATAATAAACATAAATAGTAGATGTATTTAATTAAATATTAACATTAATATGTATTCCTAATAACATCCATTTATTTTTATGTTATCTATATCTATAATATTAAATTCAGAAGGAATGTGTGTACATTCCTTCTGAATTTAAGCAGCGTCTTCCTATTAACAACTACCAATAAAAAAACTGTGGTTGCCGACTCGTCTACTAAGCATGGCAACTATAGCAAGTATCCTCCTTTGAGGAAATCTGAGGGAGGGTGTGAGTGAGGGTCTATGTTCAGCAATGGGCTTTTGATAGGATGTAACGGTTGTGGATATAGTTACTCTGACAGACACTTTTAACATAGATTTGTGTATATTTTGTGTGATTTTATTTTCTCTATTAATTAAATTAGATTTTACCAATAACATAACACTTCAATACTTTGACACTTTTAACATACTAATAAGAATTGTGTTTGTCATATGTTTTAGGTAATTCAACATAAATTATAGATTTTACAAAATTGTAGGGGCAAAAGTAAACTTGTATTATACACTCACATATACTTTTAATTAAACTCGTCAGTTTTCATTTCAATGTCATTGGCGAATTAAATACATAATGTGGAATATTTGGCTAACCTGTATAATATAATCCAACACTTGTTGCATTGATTAGATATTGACATATTAATTTGTTAGTAATATGAAGGATATTTATTAGTATTTTTACAAACTTAAAATAATTAAGTACTAAAACATGTATAGATCGTTAAGTGTCTGTGGGTGTGGGTCGTTTATTTTATTTCTAAAAATCGTACCATATCTCAATATTCAGTAAAAATAAAATAAAATGTAATACATTATAAACGAAACTTAGTAGTTTTCGTTCCGTAGTATAATATTTTGGACTAGAACTTCTGAGAGTGACAAAAATAAGATATATTTCACATAAAAGTTTGAAACTTTAAATCAATTGTAGGTTTTGTACAGTTGAATTCTTCGCATTCCATAAGATAAGATACTCACCTCTGAGAAATCCACAAATATAAAAGTTGGCGCACATCTGCTCCTGTCTCGGCTAGTTATTGTCTTCGCACAGTGCGTTGAAATCCACAAATATTATTTAATTGTTTTCAGTGTATGCTGATCTTCCAGATAAGTAAGTAAGTACAAAAACAGCAGCCTGACGAATGTCAATGCCGTAAAATAATACCCGCCGCCGGCACAGACATAGATATGATGCTTATATTATGATAATATGGCCGTCGGTTTTACCCAGCACGGAATTCAATGACAAAATAGGGTTTCGTTCCACGGTGTCTTTGAACCATGTTATATGATATAAGCTAACACTTTTAGAAATAGGATAAAATCTCAGTGGTATCCCTTTTAGTAATAAATATATAATATACAAATAAGTACAAATATAATATGTATATAATAAGTTATCTTGGTAAAAATACATTTTTCTTTTAATAGAAACTGCAAAATGATTCATTACGCATTTTTCCCCATGTTACATTAACAGAACACGGAATATCAAAACCACTCATTTGTTTTAGATTTCTTGATTCCGTTTAGATATTCATAAAATGTATAGGCCATTTTTTTTTTTTTTTTTATAGAATAAAGGTGATAAACGAGCACACAGTCCACCTGATGGTAAGTGGTTGCTGTAACAGACATCTACATCTATATTCGTTTGCGAATTTAAATGCAGATGCGTTGTCAGCCGTGAGGACTAAGATAGAATGCCTCTTTTCAGTAAAAGGGTCTCCGGTTCTCTACACTCACCATACGAAACACAGCAGCATTAAGCTGCTATTTTACGCTGGTATTCTGTGAGAGCGTGGTCCTTCCCCGGTCGAGCCGACCCATTCGTGCTACAACTATACTATTAATATAGCTGCAGCATGGCTCTACCACGTAAAATTGGTTTATTATAATAAATTGGTAACTTTTTTTTGTATGTAATACCATTAAGGGTCGTTAAAATTTCTAGTGGGCCCAAAAACGACTGACTCCTTTATTGATATTATTGACAATGACAGCCGATGGAAACATAGCCATTTAATTTTTAGTGATTCTTCCAAACCCAGTCCCGAGGAGTGTGTGGGAGTTGGCGTTTTCCATCAACAGTTTGGCATTGTACAGAAAATAAAATTGCCTCCAGAGACTTCAGTGTTTACTGGAGAATGTTTTGGTCTGCTGAAGTCTCTGGAGTACATTTTAATCATGAAGTTAAAAAGCTCAATAATTTTAACCGACGCTAAAAGTGCCCTCCAAGCCTTGGAAAGATTTCCTTTTTGCAGTAACAGAAATAATCATCCAGTCATTATTGCATGTCGTGATTTATTGTATCAATGTTGCATCAAACATTACACAGTTTCTTTTGCTTGGATTCCGGGGCACTCGGGTATCTTTGGCAATATCAAGGCCGATAACCTTGCCAAAGCTGCGGTCAATGACGGAGATCTGGTTCCGTACAAAAACTTTTGTTGTGATTTGGCTCTCCTTCCGAAATCCCAGTTATTGAATTCTTGGTCACACATTTGGCGTTCTTCAAGTCAAACTAAAGGTCGATATTACAGCACGATCCAGATGGATATACCTCCTAAACCGTGGTTTTCAAATCTTACGTTTGGTAAAGCTATCACTTCGACCCTTATTCGTATGAGGCTGGGCCATGCATGCATCCCCCTGCATTTAGCAAGGCTTAACCTTTTGCCTAGCGATATATGTGAGTGTGGCAATGACGTTGGGGTTTTGAATCATATATTCTTTGCCTGTCCTCGACATGACCGCTCCGCTTTTATTTCCTCGCTTTTGTCCATTAAAATTCCTTTTCCTACTTCAATTTCTGTCCTCTTATCTAATATAAATATTGATGTATATAGAATTTTAGCCAGTTTCATTTTTCATAACAATATAAAATTATAACCATATATGTACTTATATACTAAATTTACCTGATCCTTTTCCAAATTTCGTTCCAATTTTCAATCCAATAAAATAAATCCAATTACACACTTCCTAACCTTTGTCTATGGCTGACGCACAAACCGTGCAGGCCAAGAAATGGGAAAAAAAAAACTACCTTTTATGACGTATGCATCCACTAAGAAATCATTTTAGTAAATTCCACCCCTAAGCGAGTGAAATAGGGTGTAACAGTTTGTATGAAACATTTTACTGTGTAAATAAATATAAATACTTATTTTGCGATTTCTCAAAACACCCCTTACAGAAAATTGCACACCCCTTACAGAGGGTGTGCAATGGAGGGAGGTAATTTTCTGCGGAAAAAAAATATTTTGCGATTTTTCAAAAATAAAAACGCTTACTTGCGGTTCAGAGTTCCGTTATGTCCCATCCTTCCCCTCCTACATCAGCTGTGGTTCCAGCCCGGACTCCGTTGGTAGAAGCAGTAGCGGTCAGCTCGTCGGGCACCACATCCGGGTCCCATCGGCGGTCATCTCTAGCCGGTGAGTATAACTGTGCTCTTAACTGATCGATATGTCTCGTGACTTCGCAGTTATATTGAGGTCCGTATATTCTATACATTACGTTTCCAATTTTTCTTTTCACTATGCCTTCGATCCAACAGAATTTTTTACTGTCTATATTTTTTGTTAGCCATAGTTTATCATTAATTCTTAATAATTTTGATCTTTGTGCCCCTTTATAATTATGGGCCTGTAATAACTGATTATGTTCCACTGTTTTAACGAGGTCTGTAGACGCGGGAGACGACGCGAATGGTAATAAAACTAGCCGTGAACGTAACGCGCGCCGGAGACGAGTTCTGCTGGTGATTTGTTCATAGTACTGTTTTTAGAGTTCCTATAGTCAAATAAAAATTTTGATATTTTTTCTTGAACTATTTTTTTATTTACGCTTTGTAAAATAATACCGTTAAAGCCCCTTTTTAACAATTTTAACAAAACTTTCTGCTTGACCGTTACTACTTGGATGATACACCGGGGATAATATGTGAAACTCTTAAACTACTGAGACGTGAAAGAGGTCTAATTGTCACTTACCAACGTATGAGGTACTCTGAAACGGGACATGAAATCGTATAATCTATTAATAACAGCTTTGGAATTATAAGAAGTATTCATATCATAACATTCAACCCATTTACTGTAAGCGTCTACAATAATCAAATACATGAAATTGTTGAATGGACCTAAAAAGTCAAGATGGACCCGATGAAATGGATGCGGTGGCAAGGGCCAGGGAGCGAGGGGTGCGTGCGGCGGCGCGGCCCGCAGCGCTGCGCAGACGCTGCAAGCGCCTGCCAGCTGCTCCAGCGACGCACCCACCCCGGGGAACCATAAACGTTTACGTGCCTCCGCTGTCATTGTTACCACCCCGAAATGCGAACTATGCAATTCCTTACATATCAAATCTTGAAGTGATGCGGGAATCACAACTTTATGGCCGCGCATTAAGATACCGATTTCATAAGATAGTTGATATCTACAATTGTAAAAGGATTTTAAATCTAAATCATTATTTTTTCTTGGCCACCCATGTAAAACGTAGTGCTTAACGCGACACAGAACCGCGTCGTTGCTCGTCTCGCACTGTAAATCTCTCAGCGTCACCGGCAGACTACCCTCGACTACGAAATTAACATAGGCAGTGCGATCTTCGCACGCCGCGAGCTCGTCTATCTCACTAGCGGACGTCATTATCGACTCGAGGCGCGATATGGATGCAGGGGGACACGCTCTGGACAAGTAATCCGCGCTGTTATGTTTGCTACTGATATATTCGATTTTGTAATTATAGGCCGCCAGAAACATCGCATAACGCTGTAGTCGGTTGGCGGACACCTTGGGAATGCCTTTATGTGGCCCGAATATAGTCAATAGAGGCTTATGGTCTGTTCGTAGCATGAAAGGCTACTTACTATAAGGGTGCAAATTTTGCATACAATATAGGTATAGTACTATAACTAATATAGGTATAGTAAAAATATTGTACAGCTTGAACCCCTATACTAGCGTGAAATTGAGACAGTAAATTCCTGTTATTACGTAGGCATCCACTAAGAAAGGATTTTGAAAAATTCAAAGAATTGGGGGAAAATTTATGGTGTTCCAGAGTTTAAGAAGTTTTTTACAGGGAGTTTTCATATTTTTCCATACAAGGAAAATAAATATTCAATAATTTTTGTAACTTAAAAATTAGTACTCATACGTTTAGATTAATATAATAAAACACATTTCTTTTTTATTTTCCGAAAATATTACCTTAAAGTGTTAAGACGAGGGTATAATTATGGGTGAAAGAATTTGCTTTTAATTGCATAGTGGTGGGGAAATTCGTAAAACGAATTTATGATAATTATGTATAATACATATTTTAGAACATTACAAAAATTTGCCCCTATTCACGCCTTAAAAGTTGGAAAATTCTTAAGCAAAACAGTAAAGTTGTCTATTTATCATTGTTTGCGCCAAGATGCGGCGATACTTCACGCCGGGACAGCTGCTTACATTATATAAAGCGCAAGTCCGGTCGTGCGTGGAGTATTGCTGCCATATATGTGCTGGTGCTGCAAAATGCCACCTAGCAGCTTTAGACTCAATGGAAAGGCGTGCTAAAAGGCTTATTGGTGCGAACCCGAATTTTATTAAAACCAATATTACCACCCTCGGACACAGACGTAAAGTAACCAGCATTTCGGTTTCTATAGGATGCATTTCCTCCCTTCTCCCTTCCACCATCGGACAACCAGACGTTCGGTCAGTCTCCACATTTTCGTTGTTGACTTATTACGCATTCGAACCAAACAGTTTTATACATCGTTCGTCATGTGTACAGAAAAGGAGTGGAATAAGTTGCCAGCATCTGTCTTTCCATCCAATTATAATGTGGGTGGCTTCAAAGCAAGAGTGCTTTTGTTAAGTCAGTGCGCTTCACCGTCATAGGCTACACCACCACTTACCATTAGGTGGAATTGTAATTAAACGTTGGCTTAGAATTATAAAAAAGTGTATAGTGTGTCCTATCCAAGAACTTACAATAAGGCAGTTTTTGATCCACAAGACAGTATTTCAGTTCAAGTTCAATCTAATTTACTAGGTTCATCATCACCTCATCAAACTACCTCCAGTTTCTACCAGCCCAACTTGCGCAGATTGTTACTCCACCTAGTGAGGCAGCGTCCCACACTACGTTTGCCTAGACGCGGTCTCCATTCCAAAACACGTCTACTTTACCGGTTGCCATTTCTACAGCAGGCATGACCAGTCCATTGCTACTTCAATTTACAAACACAGAAGGCTATGTCAGCAATCTTGGTTCTCCGGCGGATTTCTTCATTACGAATTTTATCCACCAGAGAAACTCCGAGCATAAGTTTTTCCGTCGCTCACTGGGTGACTTTAAGCATGTGGAGTAGCCGTATTATCAATGTCCACGTTTCGGCACCATAAGTGAGTACAGGCAAAATTCACTGGTTGAAGTTTTTTGTCTGCAGACTTTGTGTTATGGGTGACTAAAAAACCCAACGGAGCTTTCTAACTGCCGCCCATCCTAACTGAATCTTCTAAT
>JAGSMP010003043.1:0-14178 GCA_029286625.1 Parnassius orleans | reverse complement strand
AGTTGCCAGCATCTGTCTTTCCATCCAATTATAATGTGGGTGGCTTCAAAGCAAGAGTGCTTTTGTTAAGTCAGTGCGCTTCACCGTCATAGGCTACACCACCACTTACCATTAGGTGGAATTGTAATTAAACGTTGGCTTAGAATTATAAAAAAGTGTATAGTGTGTCCTATCCAAGAACTTACAATAAGGCAGTTTTTGATCCACAAGACAGTATTTCAGTTCGAGTTCAATCTAATTTACTAGGTTCATCATCACCTCATCAAACTACCTCCAGTTTCTACCAGCCCAACTTGCGCAGATTGTTACTCCACCTAGTGAGGCAGCGTCCCACACTACGTTTGCCTAGACGCGGTCTCCATTCCAAAACACGTCTACTTTACCGGTTGCCATTTCTACAGCAGGCATGACCAGTCCATTGCTACTTCAATTTACAAACTACAGAAAAAAATACAGAAGGCTATGTCAGCAATCTTGGTTCTCCGGCGGATTTCTTCCTTACGAATTTTATCCACCAGAGAAACTCCGAGCATAAGTCTTTCCGTCGCTCACTGGGTGACTTTAAGCATTTGGAGTAGCCGTATTATCAATGTCCACGTTTCGGCACCATAAGTGAGTACAGGCAAAATTCACTGGTTGAAGGTTTTTGTCTGCAGACTTTGTGGTATGAGTGACTAGAAAACCCAACGGAGCTTTCTAACTGCCGCCCATCCTAACTGAATCTTCTGATGAGCTTACTTCGGGGTTTGTGGATATTATATAACGTATAATAACGAAATCAACATTTCTTAAATATATAATATGTAAGAGAAAGGGGTCGGCCATGCTGAATATGAAGTCAGGGTTAAATAAAACTAGTTTTACGGATTTTATCGCGTATATTAACTTATTTTATATTCCCGACGTTTCGAGTACTTTACAGCACCCATGGTCACGGGGGGGACTGAGGTATTTGACGTCCTAATGTCATAGTTAACCACGGTTACCTCCAGATTAATATACGCGATAAAATCCGTAAAACTAGTTTTATTTAAATGTGTAGTGTTCGCGTAAATATAAGAAGTCATTAAGAAGTCAGGGATTACAAGATAATATTTAGTTTTATTAATTATAAATTGCACAATGGCACTTTAATAATTAATGATAATAATTAATTTCAAATTAAATATCCATGAGCGTCTAGGATAATGTCTAGGATAGTGCCCCGTGTAGTGACGGGTAATAATACCCACTACCCCACATCTTCCCGTGGGTGTTGTAAAAGGCGACAGAGGGAAACTGAGGCAGAAGATGGGCAGCAGGATCTTTACGATAACAGCAAAAAGCAATAAAAAAACTGCGGTTGTCAACCCGCTCGCCAAGCGTGGCAACTACGGCAACATACCATATTTTTCTCCTGTTTCTCAGGATGATGTCAAAAAGTCTATCTTAGCAATCCAATCCAAGGCGGTGGGCTATGATGAGATTAGTTGACATATGGTAATATTTATATTAGAGCACCTTCTTCTGGCAATTTCCCATATTATCAATTTTTCCCTCGATTCAGGTCAGTACCCTAATCTTTGAAAGACGGCTTTTATAAAGCCTCTCCCAAAAGTTCCTACTCCCATTCTTCCCAATCATTTTCGCCCAATATCCATTCTACCCATTCTTTCCAAAATTTTAGAATCCTGTGCTTACAAGCAAATCTCTACTTTTATTTCGAAACATAACCTACTGAGTATATTTCAGTCTGGGTTTCGCCCTGGTCATAGTACCACTACTGCTTTAATTAATGTTACTTATCAGTCTAATATTATCTATTAGACACGGCATGGAAGAAAAAAAGATAACAGTATTGGTACTAGTTGATTTATCAAATGCTTTCAGCACAGTTGATCATGAAATCCTCCTTTTCATACTGTCTCATCTGAATTTTGGTCCTACTGCTTTGGAATGGTTTGCATTTTATCTTCGCAGTCGACAACAGTCAGTCTGTGTGGGGTAAATGACCTCACCATGGGCTGATGTGGACGCTGGTGTGCCGCAAGGCGGTATTCTTTCTCCTATAATTATTTCAATTTTTATAAACTTCTTACCTCCATCCTCGACTGCTCGTATCATTTATACGCCGATGACCTTCAGCTTTATGTGCAAGCTGAAATTGGGGATATTCATAATGGGATCAAACAACTTAACGACAACTTATCAGCTATCAAAGATTGGTCTACTCGTTATGGAGTTTTGGTCAATCCTTTGAAATGCCAAGCTATACTGGTGGGTAGCTCAAGGATGCTGGCTAAGATTAATCTTGCAGATTTACCTCCTATTTATTATGATAGTATTATAATTCCGTTTAGTAATTCTGTTAAAAATCTTAGCCACACATCAACAGTACGTTTAATGGAGAACCCCGGTTTCAGAAGTGAGTCAAAAGTCATTACGTTATGCTCTCTATCGTTTAAAACATTTTCTTCCCACCAAATCTAAGATCATGCTTGTCCAATCGCTCATTTTACCCATAATTGATTATGCAGATGTGTGTTACCCAGATCTGTCCCCAGATCTTCTGAACAAGCTGGAACGCCTTCTTAATAACTGTATAAGATTTATTTTCGGGCTTCGTAAGTATGACCATATTTCGCAATATAGATCTAAGCTAAATTGGCTTACAATCCATCAGAGGCGCAATTCCAGAATATTGCTTGTTGTTTTTTCCATTTTAAATGACCCATCTTTGCCTTCTTATCTTAAAAGTAAATTTAACTATCTCTCCTCATCTCATGATAGGGTCCTACGTATTTTTCCTAACAACAAAATCTGTATTCCTGTTCACTTCACCGAGTTCTATGGTCTTGCACGATGACATCAGAAAAGCGCCCAATAAGTACGCTTTTAAAAAATTGGTCCGTAATCATCTATTGAAGACAACGCATTTTACATGATTCATCCATTTAATATGTATTGCTAAACAGACGCATATATTCAGAGTTATTTGTATGTACTAATTATATATGTATTTAAATATGTATATTCGTTTGTATATATTTGTATACATATGTCAAATATTTGAATTTATGTATGTATAGGTCATATATGCATAGTTTATTTATTAGTAAAATGTATATATTATGTAGTTAATTATCATTTTGTGTAGTGTTATTTTATTCTATACTAATTGTTACCCGCGGCTTTGACCGCATGGTCACTGGGAAATGAACTATCCATTGCTTTTTGAATTGAAAGAAAACTGAGTTTTATAGATTTGTCAGAGATGCAGCCATTAAAAGGAAACTGAGCAAAATTGATTCGTCAGCCTATTTAAATGTTTTGAAACGCAGCGTATAGGAAAGCATGAAAATAGCCTGTTTATTCCAAATGGAAATGGGATATTTTTAATTAAAGGAAACTGGGCATAATTATCCGTCAGGATGCAGACTTTTGAAAAGAAACTGAGCTAAATTGATTCGTCAGAGATGCAGTTTTCTGAATTGAAAGGAAACTGAGCCAAATAAAAGATCCATCAGAGATGCAGCCTTTTGAGTTGAAAGGAAACTGAGCTTAATAGGTCCGTCAGAGGTGCAGCATTTGGAATTGAAAAGAAACTGAGCTAAATAGGAAATTTTGAATTGAAAGGGAAGATCTGTGGGAATTCTGATTAATTGATTGTGGGAATTTTGGAAAAAAAACTAACTGAACACTATTTTAAGACGCTACTGTACACAATGTTATATGTTTTCCATTTGGGAAAGAATGTGGATTCTGGGCATTTGACACACGCGAACATGCTACATACAGCTGACCATGAGAGAAGCACGGTTTTCTAAGTTGACCCCGCTACCTGTAACGTTTGCCCTTGCGCTTTATTAATTGTCATTGCAAAACTGAGCTTAATAGGAACTGCAACCTTTTGAATTGAAAAGGAAGATCTGTGCGAATTATAGGGATCCGTGGTATAATAACATTTTCACCTTTTCCTACGCCTGTCAAAATTGTAGCACCGATTATGTTCCGTCCAAGATGTGTCACACGCAGCCTTGTCCCGTTACATAACCGAGGAGCATCTAAATTTCGCATTAGCATGACTGGGACGCCTAATTTTAATTGAAGCTTATGAGGCACACCTGACAACTCTAGAGAATTTAGAAACTCTACGAGATATGAAGTGCTCTGTTCTGTGTCCATAACTGTGTCTACTGACAAATACTCTGTTATTTTCCTGCTACCGCTTAATATATCTGAATTTATTTTGTTAACGCTCTCATTTTTGTGCAAGAATCGCCCTTTCACATAACCATTTGTCTTCATGCATGTTGTTCGTTAAATCTGAATAAACGCTCGCAATTAATTCTGAATGACTCTGTACTAAATTACAAAAATCTCTCGTCAATTTAACGCAGCCCTCAGCATCCGTTTAAAACCGCCCATCGCCAATTTTTAATAGTGTGTCAGCATAGTTTCCAGTATTGATATCATTATACAAACGCACTCTCATATTCGTAGTTAAACTGAATTTTGTCACCTTGTTCCATAAAATAGACGACTTGAGGCATGCTTTAATTTCATCTGCAGGTGTGCCCTTGAATGACAGGTAAAGTTTGAAAGTCACCAGCCAGTAAAACCACCATTCCCCATTACATCGGTATTGCTGCGCAAATCCTGGAGCGTTCGATTTAGTGCTTCTACAGCTTTTTATGCGACATTGTACTTTCGTCCCACACTAAAAGTTTGCATTGTCGTAGCATTATACCTCGTGCACTATTTTGCTAAAGTTGCAGATTGCGATTCTTCCTGGGCTAGATTTAGAGGAGTTTTAAAACAGAATGTGCAGTGCGGCCCCGCTTAGAAGCGTGGCGGCTATACCGGAGGAGCTACGGCCACAGCAATGTTTTTATCTTTCCGTACTTGCGCTAATAATAAATTTAACAAAATGTCTTCCCAGTTCCTCCAGGGCATCTAAAGAAAAGTGCACCATTTTCAGATTCAATTTGTCCTAATACTTTGTCAAAACTCGTTTTTGTTCAAGCGGGGTACAAATTCAGCTACTTGCTGCTGCAAAGCTGGTATATCGTAGTTTGTTTCACGTATAATTTCATCACTTAGTTCATTTTCGGTTGTTCGCTGAGGGCTTATCAGTCCAAAGTCGCTTAATTTTTGCCTATACCATTGCCATTACTTTATTTTCAATTTTCCAAGTGCTTCATTATAAATGTGTTCATTGTATGTCATGTTCGCGTGTGTCTGCTGTAACCTTCGCAAAATATCTTCCACCATGTACTCTTTATATTTGTCCCACAATTTATGTGCATTAGATAGCCCGCAAGATGATATGAGAGTTGCATAAAGATCCCTAATTTTGGCTGGTGACTGGCACTGCACAGCTTCCTCCATGGTTTCATCCCAGTGATTATCGTTTTCTAAAAGATGCAGAGCTTCACATGCTTCTCTATAAGTTGCGCATTCCTGACCGTTGACAGTTTTAAGGTCTTTATATCCTGTAGGACCCCGAACATGGTGCAGCAGCAATCGTAAACAGAAACATTCAAAATTAGTTACATGGACGGTATACACACGACCAAGGGCATCTGATGACTTTACACCGGGCCAATTTGCAACAGGCGCGCCTTGAATACGGCGTTTCCACTCCTTCCTAGATGTGTTCCAAGTATAATAGTGGGGGACTTCAGAATATAACAACGTTTTTGCAAAAGGGTCGGTTTGACAAAGTTGAAAGAAGGCTGTTAGTGTAGTTTTTGGCGGTGATGCAATTCTTTCTTGGAAATTTCTTTTGGTGAAATATACACGTTCTCCATTTTCTAAGTGCACAGCAAGGTGAGTAACTGTTGGGTGCCTTTCGTGTAAAGGGAAACCAAGGAGACGCCACGCTGCCTCGTTACTGCTGACATAACGCCCTGCTTGAAAGGTCTGTACTTCATTAACGGGATTTGCCTCACCTTCACTCCTGAGATTAAATATTGCTTGGTCGCTTCCTTTATTTATGTACTTACAGATATAATTGATTGCGCGGACAGAGCTACATACTTCTACATTAATGTGGGCATTAAAAATTTTACATAGAATGGGCGAATACGGGACAATCCAGCTGTTATCTAAGGTTTCGAACGCTCCAGAGCGAGATTTGATTGTAACTTTCCTGCCACCATCTTCGGGAGCTCTGCGTCTGTATAAAGGGTAGCCATTGTCATTGTGCACTGTTTTTTTAATAGCTGTTTAGGGAATTTCTTTGTACATTTTCCTTCTTTCATACATGGCGATATTGAATTTCGTGCTCCACGTGGACCGTGAATCATATTTCGGACGATAGTATCATATAATTCTTTATCTTGCTCAGGATCCGGAATCTCGGCGCTTATTATGTCGTCTATTGGCTGGGCCGCAACCTCTTTAAGCCATATTAGAATGTGGGCATGCGGTAATCCTCTTTTGCCATTCAATTGAATACATGAAGCACTGCACCTCTCCGAAAATTTTCCTTTGTTAATTACATACATTAATTTTGTACTTTTAATCTAAATACTCTAGCAACTAAATCGTGTCTGTCAGTAATTTTTTGGTCCGGCATTAGCTCCTCGGTTATTTCTTTCCATGTGGGATTGCAAGTAAAAGTAACAAAAAGATCAGGTCTTCCGTAAGTTCGTACATAGGCGAATGCGTCTTGTGTGTACTCATGTAGGTAGCGGGGACTGTTAACGAATGATGAGGGCAGAATTACCATTTTACCTAAGTCTCTGGGGTTTACATTGGCGTCGCTAGAAACTGCATCTTGTAAATGTATATAATTCTCAACGCGCAGCTTTTTTTGATTTAAAGATATATAACGGAGACGTTCACTTTCTACCTTCACATACATGTCTACCAAAAATTGATGAAATAATTGTCTACACCGGGCTAAGAGGTTATAATCATTTTCTCGCAACATCATATGATACGCATAAAAATCCATACATCATACTTTTTGTTCGAGTAGGCTCCTATGTGACCGGGTTAATGAGTGGAATTTGAAAATGATAACCCTCTTGTCCTTTGCAATAAATCAATGGGTATTGCAGAGCGTCATAAAACTTATGTGAATCGGCTACCCGTTGCAACGTATCATCACGTGCTCGCAAGACAATGTCTCGTGAAGAAAATTGATCACCACTAATTACGGCTGCTATTTCGTTTATCAAAGGTGCATTGTAGCGCCTTTCATGCTCTCCTCGAGGGGTCCGATCTGCGGAATGACAACTTTATAATCCTCTTCAGGTAGGTTTTCTAAAGCAGTTTTAAATGTTTTGACTAAAATGTTACGTTCATGCAAGAATCTTTGAATTTTGAACACTGTGTCTCTCTCAACTCCCTGGATAAATTGGCAGCGACGGTCTACCTCAATTTCTTCGTCACCTATAAAATATACTTGTAAAAATTTATGCTGTTCGTTTTCAGCTGGAAAAAGTGAACCTATTCTATGATAAATTTGCCCTTGTACCGTAAATGTAGGCGAAAATCCCGGCATTATTATTTCCCGGTCAACTCCGAAGGACGTCATTTGAAGGCATGAGTTATATTTCCGGATCCTTTTTAAAAAGCGCTGTGACTCAGTAGTATCATATAAAAAGAGAGTTTTCAAAGGTTCTTCTGGTTCCCCAAGTAACGGAAGAGACACTTTGCCATTGGAACAGCACATGCCTGCGGTCTCATCTGTCCATTTTAAAGCGCTGCAAAATCGACACGCCTTGTCCATCAGTCCGATAACAACTAACCTGTGATTTTTATAATTAATCAACGGATCATAACTGAATGCTGCGTCATTAAAAACCGACCAATTGTTTCTTTGAAAATTTTGTCGACGTTCAGCTTGGAGCTGTGCATTTGCATCTCTTCGCGCCTGTGTCTGTTCTGGTGTTTCAGATGCCCTTATAGTAGATTGACGTTCAGCTTGCTCAATGAGGCTCTTAAGGCGGCCTGACGTTCCGCTTGTTCGAATAGCCTTTTCTGACTTTGAGCAGGTGTCTCAGTAGCTCTTAAAGTAGATTGACGCTCTGCCTGTTCAAGACGCCTTTGCTGACTTTGATCAGGTGTTTCAGTAGCTCTTAAAGTAGCTTGACGCTCTGCCTGTTCAAGACGCCTTTGCTGACTTTGAGCAGGTGTTTCAGTAGCTCTTAAAGTAGCTTGACGCTCTGCCTGTTCAAGACGCCTTCGCTGACTTTGAGAAGGTGTTTCAGAAGCTCTTAAAGTAGCTTGACGCTCTGCCTGTTCAAGACGCCGTTCCTGACTTTGAGAAGGTGTTTCGGAAGCTCTTAAAGCAGCCTGACGCTCTGTCTGTTCAAGACGCCTTTGCTGACGTTGAGAAGGTGTCTCAGAAAGCAGCCTGACGCTCTGCTTGTTCTTACCTTCTCAGTTCAGCATCTTCTAAAGTTTCTAGCGATCGAGCTAATCTTTTCGCTTGTCTTTGAGAAGATACTCTTGAAAGGCTGGACTTACGTTTGCGAGGCATTATGAAGTAAGAAAAAACCTATTTATAAAAAATTGGTTTACCAACTACGTGCCTCCTCATAGTTTCTGAGGATGTTTTTCTGTTCTATTATCAGACCCTCAGCAGTATAGAGAAGTTAATCAAGCTACTCAACAAATACTACCAAAGGACCCCAAAGCGTGGCAACTATGGCAAACATCCCCCCATGAAGAAAGTTACGAAGAGACGACCCCAGTCCCCGGTGGCCCCGCTATTCCTGGCTACAGTGGCGACCATGGTAACGGCTGGGCAGGGTGTGCTAAGAATCTCCGGTGGAGGTTCGATTGCCACCTAAGACGACTCGACCTGGCAACATACAACGCACGCACCCTGAGGACTAACGAGAAGATCCAAGAGCTGGAAGAAGAGATAGAAAAGTTGCGTTGGGATATTATAGGATTATCTGAGGTCCGAAAAGAGGGAAAAGACACGGTAATCCTCGAATCCGGCAACTTGTTCTGTCACCGGGAGGGCGACCATCTGTCCCAAGGAGGTGTCGGATTTATCGTCCACAAGTCTCTCGTTAACAACGTTGTAAAGATCGGGAGTGTATCGACGAGGGTTGCGTACCTTATACTCAGAATCAACAAACGGTATTCTTGAAGGTCATACAGGTTTACGCACCAACCTCGGCACATCCCGATGAGAGGGTGGAGGAAATGTACGAGGATATCTTTAGAGCAACGCATTCCTACAAAACCCACTATACGGTGTTAATGGGAGACCTGAACACTAAACTAGGCACAAGAGAGAACGGTGAGCAGGAAGTAGGGAAATTCGGAATAGGGCAACGGAATCCAAGGAGCCAGCAGCTAGCCGACTTCATGGAGAAAGAGGGACTCTTTATGATGAACTCTTTTTCCAGAAGCGGCCCCACAGGAAGTAGACCTGATCGAGCCCCAACGGTTCGACAAAAAATGAGACTCGACTTTGTAATGAAGACCAGACGACAACTGTTCAGTGATGTCTCAGTAATCGCGAGGGTGAAAACTGGTAGCGATCACCGATTGGCTAGAGGCACACTGAACCTAAACGTTAAGTTGGAGAGGTCTCGTCTAATGAAGTCAACGCTCCGTATCCCTTGTGCTCTAATCCAAAGTACCGAAACCTTTCAGCTCGAGTTACAAAACCGTTTTCAGTGCCTAGAAAATTGCAGTGAAGTGGACGATATGAATGAAAAGCTCGTGGAAACTGTCCATGCGGTCGGAGCTAAGTTTTGTAAGACCCGCCGCAGAAGAACACAAAAACTCTCCGATCAAACTCTTAATCTCATGGCTGTTAGACGGGAAATGAAGCTGCAGTCTTCAGTAGATTTGATTACATACAGGCAACTGAACAGACAGATTTCGAAATGCATGCGGCGGGACATACGCAACTTTAGTACTGCTCATATTGAAGAAGCGATCGAGCGGAACCAGGGCTCCAAAGTCTTTGCCAGATATTTGTCTGCTAGAAAGAGCCAACTGTCGAAGCTGAAGACCGAATATGACAGCATCGTTTCCGGGACACCTGAGATTTTGAGTGAGATTGAGAGGTTCTATGGGCAGCTGTACACGTTATCGTTGGAGACACACGCAAGTTTGAGTAACGACCCAAGAGCAAGCCTTATCCGACACTATTCCGATGATATCCCGAACGTCAGTCTGAGCGATATTAGAATGGCTCTCCAGCACCTTAAAAACGGCAAGTCCCCGGGCGAAGATGGAATTACAGCGGAGCTTCTGAAAGTGAGTGTAAAACCGGTACTTAAAGTCCTTCAGAAGCTCTTTAATTCCGTCCTCCATGGTGCCACTACTCCGGAGGCGTGGAGCATAGGTGCGGTGGTCTTGTTCTTCAAGAAAGGCGACAACGCTCTCTTGAAGAACTACAGATCGATTTCCCTTCTGAGCCGCGTCTACGTGCTGTTTTCGAGAGTCATTACCAATCGTCTCGCACGCAGACTCGACTACTTCCAGCCTCCCGAACAAGCCGGATTTCGAAAAGGCACCATAGACCATAGACCACATACAAACCCTTCGGCAAATTGTGCAGAAGACCGAAGAGTACAATCTGCCACTTTGTCTTGCGTATGTGGACTATGAGAAAGCCTTTGATTCCGTCCAAATTTGGACGGAATCAAATGCTACAGTCCCTGCAGCGGTGCCAAGTTGACTGTTGGTATATCGAAGTGCTGAATTGTTTGTACAGTAGGGCTACGATGGCAGTCCGAGTACGAAACCTATCCAACTCCAGAGAGGTGTAAGACAGGGTGACGTAATATCCCCGAAACTCTACACCGCTGCATTGAAAGACGTTTTCAAGCTACTGGACTGGAAAAGATACGGTATTAACGTCAATGGCAAGTACATCACTCACTTTCGATTTGCCGACGATATAGCCCTTATGGCTGAATCGCTGGAGGACCTAAGCAATGACCTCAATAGTGTCTTCCAACGGATAGATTTTAAGATGAACATGGACAAAACAAAGATCATGTTTAACGTCCAAGTCAAATAAAAAAAAAAGTTTCAGGCTTCTAGCTCTAAAAATGACGGACTTCCATACATACTTTTAACCCCCTTTTCACCCCCTTAGGGGGCGAATTTTCAAAAATTCTTTCTTAGCGTATGCCTTCGTCATTACAACTGTCTGTATGCCAAATTTCAGCGAAATCCGTTCAGTAGTTTCGTCTGTGCGTTGACAGATGTGTCAATCAGATTTGCCTTTTATATAAATTTAGATTTGAAAGTTATGTGGTATTTTTATATAATTTTTCTTTATTGTCGACGACGAATACAAATTAATAAAACATTTTCTTAGAGGCTAAGGTATATAGCTTACCATTAGGAGAACTGTGTGCTCGTTTGTCATCCTTATTCTATAAAAAAAATTCATCAATATTCTTACATAATTGTATTGTTAAAAAAGTTTTTGAATTATTATTTTTTTATACGATAGGGTGACAAACGAGCACACAGTCCACCTGATGGTAAGTGATTGCTGTGACCCATAGACATCTACATCTATCTTCAATAAAGAATCAAAATGCAGATGCGTTGTCACCCGTGAGGACTGAGATGGATTGCGAATGGAATGGAACCGGAGACCCTTTTTACTGGAAAAGAGTTCCAATAAAAAGGGTCTCCGGTTCTCTACACTCACCATACGAAACACAGCATTGTTAAGCTGCTATTTTACGCTGGTATTATTGGATGTAGTTGAAATTTACTACCAATAATAAACATTATTATATATTTTCGCATCAGTCAACTATATTATGTAATGTGTATTGTGTAATTTATATTAACTTTTTTTTAATTAACTGTTTACTACATATTGTAAGTTTTATTCTTTTTTAAAAGTTATCCAAAGGAAGAAGAAAACCCTTTTGAAATCATTTTTAGAAATGTTATAACGAGGTATTTCATCTTAGTCCCAGGAGTGACAACGCATAAACATTTTGATTCTTAATCGAGGAAAGATGTCTATATTCTACAGTATCCACTTATCATCAGGTGGATTGTGTGCACGCTTGTCCACTTTATTCTAAATAAAATGGGATGTCGTGCTTATTATTCCTGATCCGAGGTTTTTTTGTGTAACAAGTCAAAAAGCCTCTGACTAAAATTGAAATAAAAATATTATTTTCTATTCTATAGCTCGTTGAGCGTCCTAAACTTCAGATCCATATGTCATTAATGGCACCGTCCTTGTTATACGATCTTGCTTTTAAGTTTTAAGGCATACGTAACTAGAAAATGTAATCTCCCGAATGCTGCCGAGACTGGCCGAAGTTGGACGGATCGATAAGCTGAAGTGGCAATGGACTGGCCATATAATTCGAAGAACCGTCAACCGATGAGGAAGAAAGGTTTCGAGTAGCAGCCACGTACCGGTAAGCGAGTGACGACCTGGTAAAAGATGCAGGAAGTTGGTGGATGCAGGTGGCTCAGGAACCGTCCATTTTGGCAAAAAGTCCACTGCTGAACCTATGTTCACTTTTGAGGGGCTGTAATGATGATGATATATTAATAATATGATACATAATTAATGAATACGTTGTAAAAATATTTTTACCTAATAAAACATCTTGTATTGCTTCGAAAAAGCTTACGTTGATTTCGATTTCGCAAATGGATGTTTTATAGCCAGTATCTTTTAATTAAAAGTGTGACATGCAATTATTTCTTTTTATAATTTGAAAAAAAAAAGTGCTCTAATAATATTGACAACACTGTGCAAAATAAACTGTTAGTTTTATAAGAAATTTACATTACGTTAATGTTATGTTAACGTTTTATCTTGAAATCATTTGTCCAGTTCCCGGCAAACATCTTGAACAATAAGCGTAGTAGGGAAGGTTTGCACGCATTTTTGTATGTAAAACCGACTCTGCGCAGTCAAGGTCAATGTTCAAGAAGTTTGCCGGCAATTATTGTCAATAAATTTTAAACAATAAGTAAAGACACTGGATGTTATTTTTGCTAACCTGAAGCATTTACTATCTTAGTTTAGCCTAGAAATGATAAAAGATTTTTAAATCAAAATTAACTATTCAGGTAGTTTCTGCCTGAGTAACTTCAGAAGTCTGTAACAGAAAACTGGCCTATTAAGTTCATTTTTTATGTTATTATGAAAAATTAACGTACTGCCAAGTTTTAAAATTAATTAGAAAGTATGAAATCATTTATTACTATTTTCATTTAATGTTGAAAATTCAAGCCCTACTCTCCTGACAGAAAATTTTAGTTTCGATTAAAATTATTGTATCTTCGGTGAATGTTAGGAAGCTAATTATTTTATGCATAATAGGGCAACTCATAAGGATCATGCTACAAACAAAACAACTTGGAAAAAATCTCACAATTACATTTTTTTTTAATGTTAGGCTGTTTAGGGTGAACATTTTCAAAAAAAGGATAAAAAAAATCATAACTCGAAAACTACAAAAAATCGCGGAACATACATAGGGTATTTTCGGATACCCCTAGGTGTGAGGAATCAAAACAAAAATTTATAACCTCACTGTTTGGACCACCTTGTATATTATCGTTTCTGTAGTGATGTTTGAACCGAAAAATGAGCATTACAACAACGTAAACAGACTCGATGGACCAACTAAATATCAATAAATGTAAAAATCATTTTAAACTACAAGTAAAAAAAGTAATACTATACAATATGTCCCACTGCCGGGCACAAGCCTCTTCTAATTTCTGAGATGTAGAGAAAGTGTAATGGAGCAATTTGTCCGTTGTGCTACTTTGTGCGTGTTTGTGGACTTCACAAACATGTCCTCGAAATATTTTTGTTCCTCTATTATGCAGGTTTTCTCACGATGTTTTACTGCACCGCAGAGCATTTGGTAAATTTAACTGATGTGCCACCGTACGGTAAACAAAAATATCATCAACGGTTTTAGAATACTAACTTAAGGAGTTAACTGAAATACCCAGACTGTAATTACCTTAATAATGCGTTGGATTATATTAGCTTCTCTGGTTTTACTGCGTATATTATCTGTTTCATTCGAAATTCTATACTGGAGGGAATGAACAAAGCTCGAGGCTTTTGAGACAAGGAAAGGTACGCCGTGCCGACTCAATGCGTATTGACGGGCTTCATATGTCTTTGAATAATGAATTGTAACTACCCAGACATTTAATACAAGGTTTATGATAAGGCACTGTGATAGAAGAGTCCAC
>JAGSMP010003042.1:0-15020 GCA_029286625.1 Parnassius orleans | reverse complement strand
TACAAGTAAAAAAGTTATACTATGCAATATGTCCAACTGCCGGTCACAAGCCTATTCTAATTTCTGAGATGTAGAGAAAGTGTAATGGACCAATTTGTCCGTTGTGCTACTTTGTGCGTGTTTGTGGACTTCACAAACATGTCCTCGAAACATTTTGTTCCTCAATTATGCAGGTTTTCTCACGATGTTTTACTGCACCGCCGAGCATTTGGTAAATTTAACTGATGTGCCACCGTACGGTAAACTAAACTATCATCAACGGTTTTAGAATACTAACTTAAGGAGTTAACTGAAATACCCAGACTGTAATTACCTTAATAATGCGTTGGATTATATTAGCTTCTCTGGTTTTACTGCGTATATTATCTGTTTCATTCGAAATTCTATACTGGAGGGAATGAACAAAGCTCGAGGCTTTTGAGACAAGGAAAGGTACGCCGTGCCGACTCAAAGCGTATTGACGGGCTTCATATGTCTTTGAATAATGAATTGTAACTACCCAGACATTTAATACAAGGTTTATGATAAGGCACTGTGATAGAAGAGTCCACATAATGACTTTTAATTACATCGTATTTTCAGTAGCATTCTATTATTTAATTTTATCAGTGACTGACCATTTTAGTTTATTTAGAAGTAAGTAGATAGCGCTATTATTAGATCAAATAATTAAAGCCAAAACTATACTATCTATGAATATCAGCGATACAAGCGAACATTAGGCGCTGCGCAAACGTGGACACTTTTTGTTACCGACATGATACACCATCATAGGAAACCGTAGTTGCTGTGTCCGGTAGCGGCAATCGGACACAGTCGCCGATTGCTACTTTTGAGACTGGTAACAATTCGTTGCTTGTTTTCCGTCAATTTCACCTTGGATGTCGATGGAGGAACATTACTTTTGCTTGTTGTGTTGATTACACGTTGACGTAATCTAGTAGTCGCCGTATCTAGTAGTCGCCGTCAATATTTATAGGCAAATCAACCACATCAATGTCAGCGCCGTACAATTGTAAGGAAATTTGCTTTGTGTTGCGTGTCTTCAACTGACGACTTAAAGTTTCCAGTTACCTACACCGAACGCTTTTGATTGGGGGTCGGTATGTGTTGTGGAAGCAACTGGACACAAAAGTGTCTGCGTCTGCGCAAGGAACTGATTTCATATTGATTACATGAAAATAAAATATTCATTGGTAGCTTGTATCTCACACAAGACATAAAAGTGTCTAGGCTTGCGCAGCGCCTAATTTATTATATCAATAAGGCATCAGTCTGCAGTGAGCACACGACACAGGCGCACGCGTATAGTTAAAAGTTTGCACTCTTGTTTACGTATCTACGTCATACGACATAAGCATATATCACCAACCTTTTTCTTCGTAATTGTAGTCATTGATACTGTTACCTCAACGATGAATATCTGTGAATCATGTTCAAAAGAGTTTAATGATGGAGCGCAATGTTATGTTTGTAAAAGCACTACGACTTTGGTTGTTGCTGGTATAAGAGGAGGTTTTTGAACTTAGGAGCAGATCGAAGAGCTCAATGGAAATGCCTTCAGTGCAAAATGGTTCCTTCAGCCCTTCCCGTTCAAGTTCCAGTCACTCCTGGTGGCGACTCGTTGGGAGTCGGCAACCTTGGATGTTATTTAAGGAGATTCGCGAGATGAAGTTGGTTATTACAGTTCCAAGTCTTATCGAGGACGTCAAATCTATTAAAGTTGAATAACCCATTTGAAGGAGTCTTGTGAGTACAATAGTAGTTCACTTAAATCTTTTCAAGACCAAGTCTCTAGTTTGGAACGTGGTGTATCTCAGATAGAAAAGATTCAAAATTCTCTCGCTGTGGCCAACAAGGAGATAGCAAATCTTAAAAGTGTTATTGAAACAAAGGAACAATGGTCACGGCTTAGTAATGTTGAGGTATAGGGCATCCCCTAAAGCCCAATGAAAACCTATTTGAAATCGTGAGTCTATCGGTAAAGCAGTTGGGTATGAATTCCAAAATCTCAAATCAATTACATATCCAGTACCAATGTTTAATACCAAAGAAGGCCATCATTATCAATTTTATAAATCGTTATGTCAAAGAAGAATTTGTAGCGGCAACGTGTGCGTGCAAAACTCTAGAGGCGAAGGAAGTTGGATTTGGAGGCAA
This sequence comes from Parnassius orleans, assembly GCA_029286625.1. Lineage (NCBI taxonomy): Eukaryota > Metazoa > Arthropoda > Insecta > Lepidoptera > Papilionidae > Parnassius > Parnassius orleans. The sequence goes on along the minus strand of JAGSMP010003042.1, from coordinate 12,860 downwards.
TCGACAGCGCGTTTTCGTAAATGATCATTTGACTCCAGAACACAAAAAACTTTTAACCAAAACAAGGACCTTAGCAAAAGACCGAGGTTATTCTTACACCTGGGTCAAATACGGAAAAATTCATATACGTAAGAATGATACTTCGCCGGTTTTAATTATTGCAAAAGAGGATGATTTAAACAAAATTGCTTAGTTTATTTTATATTAATGTCTTGTTTATTATTAGTTTTAATTTTATTAACTATTCTTATCTCTGTATAATTAACTTTTTACTTTTATTGTATTACGAAGCTGTTTTTAAGTTAAATGCTTGTTACCCCTACCTTACCCTGCTTCGTTGACGCATCGCTATTCGTTAAATTTGCCTACTGGTTATCAGTCGCTCGCTTCTGTTGACGGTCGCTTAAGTATGCAACACATTTTGCTCATTAGGTGATACAGTTTTATTTTTTCTACCCGTTTGTAAATACTATATGCTAACTTATTATAGTCTTAGTGAATTTTAAATAATGGTGCATTGTTTATTACTCTAATTAACAGGTTTTTGAAATATGACGGAGATATACATTCTTTTATTATAGTAAAATTATTTTGGTAATAGATAGGCTTAAAAATGGCTGTGCTACATAATAATAGTGTAGGTGTAGGGTGTGGCAGCGACAACCTGAGAATATATTATCAGAACGCAAGAGGCTTGCACCAAAACGGACATATTTTATCGTAATATTCTTATATGTGATTATGAAATAATATTAATTACGGAGACTTGGCTTCTAAACAGAATTAGTGATACGAATTATTTGATAACCGATACGTTGTATGGCGGCGTGATAGAAATTACACAGTTACTGGTCAGAAATACGGTGGTGGCGTTTTGATTGCGACGCGTAAGGATCAGAAATTATTCCGCAGCCTTCCTTTCACTCAAGTGCTGAGGACCTATGGTTAACGTTGTCTATTCACCATAAAACCCGTAAAAACACATGAATTTGCATATTTGTGTCTTATACTTGTGTAACGAAAATCGGGTCTCAGTTTTGCTGCTCAACTTCAAAATTATTTGCACTCAGTTAGAAGAAATTGTCATGAGTCACTCGGACGATAGGTTCTTATTAGTTGGTGACTTTAATCTTAGCGATATTACGTGGTGCCTGACATCGACGCCGCCGACGGTTCATTTTAGGTACAAATATTCGTTCGGGAGAAACTTTATTAATAGACGAATTAAGTTCACTAAATTTGAGACAATTTAATGGTATAAAAAATGCCCATGGCAGGATCCTCGACCTTGTTTTTTCTAGCGACGCTGTAACTGTTCGTGATATAAGTGGAGATTCTCTTATTCCTGTTGATCCTTACCATGGTGCCCTTTTAATATCTTTTGATTACGTTGATTGTGAGTCATTAAATAGCAATTCATTAAGTTTTTATATCATAAAAATTTATTATTCAATAAATGTAAACAGTTAGAATAGAAATTGCGCGGATTGAACTCCGTTTTATAGTAATCGCGACACTTCTACTTGAAATAAGAATAAACAGAATTTGATTTGAATTGCTACTTAATTTACCTACAGTGAGAGAAAATTAGTCTGGCCCACCAGGAAGGGTAAATGAAGTAGGTAAACTCACGGTTAGCGGCGATCAGCTTCAAGTTGGCTTAACAATATCTTCGGATGTGGAAGGCTTCGGTCTTCCTTGACCACACTCTACGTGATTATATTGTCTATACACACAGCTGGGTCGACCCGCACACACTAACGCTTAATTACATTGATTTTATTTTGGAAGGTTTAGACAAAACAGCCATTACCGATGCAGTTCGTCTTGAGTCTTCATTACATGTGGGTATCGATCGTGTCGACTTCCTTTTGCAGACGCTCCGTAGGCCAACAGATGGCGCCATAAGTTTTGTTTGCATATAATTGGAAGGAAGGATGCGATAGAAAAGTAAGGAAGGCAAGCAGTACATAATTCCCCACTTGAAATCGTTTCAGATTTCATGAGTAATAATGCTCCCTATAAAACTAAATACTTCACGAAATAGAAACTAACTTAGAATAATATGTACCTAACTAACTATAATAACACTTCGATTGCATACCTATTAGAAAGGTATGTGAGGCAACAAAATTTAATAACTATACAAGCTAAATAACAAAACTATAATATTAATTACGAAAAAATTGACATTTTTTGTTATAAGTATAGTTATATATTATTGATTTAAAGGTAGAGGACATAGTTTATTTACTGGTCTCTTGAGGTCCATTAGTAGTGCGTAGGGTGACGCACGCACTACACCGTCTTTGCCGGGATGTACGTCTTGAACTCTACCTGAACGCCACTCAGTGGTGGTAAATTGCTATCGACAATTAAAACAATATCTCCGACATGAACATTTGGTTGTTCTCGAAACCATTTCGCGCGTTGCTGTAAGGTATGGAGATAATCGCGTTGCCAAATATGCCAAAAAGACTGTGTAAGTTTTGTAACATCTGCCAGCGGGCGGGGTGGAACATATTCATTAGAGTTCAGGTTCTGGTAACGATATAAGAGGACCATGGGCAAAAATGGCCAGGTGTAAGAATATCGACCTCATTAGGATCCGGAGATAGACAGCACAACGGTCGCGAGTTAAGTACGGCTTCGACTTTAGTAAGGATCGTTATGAGGCTCCTCGAATGTCAATACTTGTGACCCTATAACGCGTTTTAAGTGGAACTTCATTGATTTTACACCGCTCTCAAATATGCAAAATTACTCCCGGTAGGAGGTTCAGTCGCCAGACAATGTTTCGTTTCGCAAGACTAGATTCAAGCGAATTACTATTCTTACAAACCATTTGTTGTAGTTCGTTAAGGTAACGCCGGGCACCAATAAAGTTAGTGCCGCAGTCGGTCACTATGAAGGTACAAAGGCCACGACGTGATACGAAGCGATCTAACGCAGCAAGAAAGGCAGAAGTCGATAGTTCGGTTACTGCTTCTAGATGGATAGCCTTTACCGCGAGGCAAACGAATACACACGTAGGCCTTATAAGTACGAGCGTTTCGTCTGACTTTCTTTCACTATGAATGGACCGGCAAAGTCGATTCCTACATTTCGGAAACACCGCGTCGGTTGTACTCTCTTGAAGGAAGGTTTCCCATTAAAGGCTGACAAGCAACCGGTTTTACCAAAACATGCTGCATTTAGATAAACGTGACCGAATTAAGTTACGGATGCCAAGTATCCAATATCTACGCTGAATAATCGATTGAAGTACGAGGACCACAGTGTAAGTAATTGACATGAAAGTGATCTATGATCAACAAGGATAAGCGTGAAGCCTTTGGCAACAATACGGGATGTTTTACGGTTGCCGGTAGATTAGAGTGCTGAACGGCCACTCGCAGCAATCCCGCATCATCAATAAATGGATTCAGTTTTTTAACGGATTTGGTGGCTTTGACTTCGTCTGTAAGATGAAGTTTTTGTTCATGTCGAACTATATAGACGATAGACTGCTCCAGCTCTGATACGCTCAGGAAATTCTTAGTTTTATAGTTTCGTTTGAACGCAGCTACAGCACGCAGACACCAAGCTAGCACACGCTGGACGCAGGATAGCGTGGAGTAGCGGTCTAACAGTCCACTTATAAGGTCAAGCTCAGCAGACCTAATATCCGTTTGAGATATATGAGCAGTAGAGCGCAACTCGGGTACGGAATCTTGTGATTCCCACTTGCACTTTACTGGCCAAGTGGAGGAATCGTTAGCGAGCCAATTTGGACCTGACCACCACGTACAGCATGTCGCTAGTTGTGAACCGCTAAGACCTCGACTGCAATGATCGGCCGGATTATCATATGTCGATACGTGTTGCCAGCTATCAACTGATACATCGTCGATGATTTTTGCAACGCGATGAAACAAAAGTCTTCAGTTTATGAGGTTCCGTGTGTAACCATAGAACTGTGTTATTATCAGTAAAGGCAATCACTTTACTGAGAGGTTTTATCTCGCAGTAAGTTTTGCATGTGCAAGAACTCGCCCTAGAAGGACAGCACCGCAAAGCTCTAGACGGTTAACCGTTAGTGGTTTTAGGGTGCGACTTTTGATTTTGCAATCAGCAGATGGGTATTACAATGGTTGGCACGAACTGTCCTCAAGTACACACACATCCATATGCCTTTGAAGAGCCATCACAAAACCAATCAATTGATAACTCTTGGCGTCATCATATGTAACTCTACGAGTAAGTTTAATTTGTTTAACATGTTGCATTTCAGAGATAAAGTTGTGCCATTGGTGAGCGACCTCAGGCGGAACGGGTTCGTCCCACAACAGCTGAAGGCGCCACATGTCTTGAAGCAATAGTTTGGCTATTAGAACAACAGGAGTGGGTCATAGATGCGAGCGATATTTGATAATATTGCACGCTTTGTTAAATGGAATTGAACTCGGACAACGAATACGTAAAGAAGTCTTCTACGGGTCCCACTGGATACCAAAATTTTAAGGATATGGTCGTGATTTTCGTCACAAAGGCCCTAGGTACTTGACAATGTTCTGACGGTAGAGCTGCAATAAACTCGGCTGAATTACTACTCCATTTACGCAGCTCAAATTGCGCACAGCTCAGTAGTTTAATAAGTTCGTCTTTGAGCTCAAGCGCCTGATTTAGAGAAGGTGCTCCGGTCGTTACGTCGTCCATAAAAGTGTCATGACGTATAATCTCAGCCGCTTGAGGATACTCAGAAGCATGATCGACCGCTAATTGATGCAGAGTACGAATGGCTAAGTATGGTGAACTGGTCACACCGTATGTCACGGTATTTAATTCGAACTCACGCACGGGATCAGCTGGAGAATTTCTCCACAACACGTGTTGCCAACCTCGATCTTCTGGACGTAAATCTATATTGCGATACATCTTCGAAATATCGGAGGTGAACACTATTGCGTGAAGACGGAATTTTGTCAGTACATCAACAATGTCGTTTTGAAGCTTAGGCCAGTGTACGATATCATTTAACGATTTTCCGTTATTCGTTCTGGCACTTGCATCAAAAACGACGCGTAGTTTTGTCGTAGTACTCTCAGGGCGGAGTACACAATGATGCGGAATTACAAATTTGCCTGATCCAACGTCTGCGGGTTGCATATGGCCCAGATCTGAATATTCAGTCATAAAATCAGAATAGTCCTTTTTTAACTCTACATTGCGCTCAAGCCGCTTTTCGAGTTTGAATAAGCGTGATTTTGCCATATCGAAAGATTCACCTAGATTATCACAAGGCTTCCTCAGTAACAAAGAACGACGTAACGACCGTCAGGTTTACGACACAAGAGTAGAGTATAGTTCTTCGCATTTAACCTCTTCAGGGTTCGCTATAAACGTTTTCGGTGGTTCTTCGACCTCCAAAGCAACGACCACGTCATTCAAAAGCCGGGTGAAAGTAAGGGAAGAAACCATAGGTGGAGGGTGACAGCTGTGATCAATTTTGCCAGTGAGCACCACCCAAAGACACTATGTAGAGCGACTGGTAAACCAGGACCTATCTCTAGGCGTTGGCCATCATAAATTTTATGGAATAGCTCTGCGCCCAGCAGCAAGTCTATATTAGTGGGTTTGTCAAACTGTTTGTCTGCTAAAACTAAATGTTTAAAATTTGCACGAACCTCAGAAGGTACTTCTACAACAGGCATTTTACTTGTTATTGTATTCATTATTATAGCATTAATAGTGAAGTTTGGACTATCAGAATCCGTTGGCATTACCACGCATGAAGTTTCACCCTTTATTTGATGCACTATTTTTTCCTAAACTACAGCTAAATTGCAGCGGCGAATGGGCAACCCTAAACGTTGAGCGAGTGATAACGTCATAAAACTATCCTGAGCTCCACTGTCAATAAGTGCGCGGGCGGTAGTATACTGAGCGGGAGCACCGCAACCGTGCACGCGCACTACACATGTGCCGAGCAAAACGAGGCGACGACTGACCAACGTGAGCGCTGGTAGTCACGGAGCTCGCAGTCGCGGTCAAGTCGTCAACCGTAATTACTGTTTTATCGCTAGTCCTGTCAGTGGAGCAACACGGAACAGCAACAATGGTAGTGTTATCGTGGAGCAATGAATGATGACGCTCACCACAAGTTGAGCATGTAATTTTTGAAAACATTTATTTGCATTATGATTTAAACGTAAACAATTCATGCGAACGTTTTTATTAGACACTAAGTCGTATCTTTCAGAAATATCAAGTTCTTGAAACTTCGGACATTTGAAAAGCGCATGTACCGCCCCGCAACATAGGCAATCAGCTGTTTTATTTGCAGCATTTGAAGCTATAGCAGTGTTCGACGGCAACGATGTAGATTTATGATATTGTTTATTATTGTGACTATTTCGTGTCCCGTGGGACGTACATTATTTTTATACGACTGTCCCGATTGAAAAACAGACCCGGAACAGTTACCCGATTGACTAACCTCTAGAACTTTAACATAACTTTGTAAAAAAATTAACAAATCAGAAAAGGTAGGAATTTGTTCCCCGTTTTGCATCTCAAAACGTTTACGTGTATCAGAATCTAAAACACGCGCTGCTAAATAAAATAAAATAAACTCATCTAGTTTCTTAATTTTCATAGCTTTAAGAGCATTAACGGTTTCATTCAACATATTGGTTAAATTACGTAAATCGGTATAATTACCAGACTTTAAAGGAATGAAGCTGCAAATTTTATCTAAGTACGTTGCAAAATTTCGTTTGTTTTGGAACCGCTCGATAAGTGCGTCATAAACAATTTGGTAGTTATCAGAGGTAACAGGCACTCCTTTCGCGATTGACAACGCTGAACCCGAGAGACACGTCAACAAATAATGAAACTTTTCGATTGACCTTATATTATTGTTTCGTACAAGTGTGGAAAATGTATCGAAGAAAGTTTGCCAATGTTCAATGTTTCCATCAAATTTCGGTAACTCGAGTTTCGGTAATCGCGCGCGTATGGTTTCATACTGTGGTATGAATATCCGGAAGTCAAACTCGGATCCGGTCGCATTGCGGGTTGGCCAGTGCGACCCTTGCTTAGAACAGCCCTGGCGGCATCGACGGTGTAGTACATGTCGTCAAACGCAATCACGGGCTTCATATCAATAATATCGTCCGGCTTTAATTTTAACTTTAAATCGTTTATTTGATTCGTATAATCCAAGAATTCTTTACGCACTAACTCAATACGCTTAAACCTAGACTCGAATTGAGATGCGGAAGTTGTATCCGTTTGGATATTCTTCGATAAATCACATAGTATTTGAATTTCTCGAAATGCATATTCCCTTTGAATAGTAAGCAACTTGAGTTGTCTCTCAATTTCACTAGCGTTCGACTTTGTTTTATCTGTCATTGTGTTTGAAATTAAAAACAATAAAACCGTAAATTTTAAACAAAACAAATTTTTAACTAAGCAATAATGACGCTATTAATAGGTATATATACTACACCTATTGAAACAACGATCAGTATTGAATATGTGGAGTATAATTATTCACCTACTACCTCCGTGTTTAGGATGAACGAACGGCAAATAACGTGTAATTGTAATTTATGTAATCAACAGAGAATAATTCTCCCTAATTATAAAATTATATATCAAATAAATTAAATAAGTTACTTCGTATTATATCGTTAAAATTAAGGCAATGAAATAAGTACCTTACTAAGTTTTACTTGTAAAAGTATTTTTTTTTTATCTAAAGCTGAATTGCTATGAACTGTAATTTTGGAGTTTTCGAATTGAATTGAACCCAAAATACCACAGGAAATTCGCGCTCGTACGGACCACTATGAAAACAGTTAGAATAGAAATTGCGCGGATTGAACTCCGTTTTTATAGTAATCGCGACACTTCTACTTGAAATAAGAATAAACAGAATTTGATTTGGAACTGCTTAATTTACCTACAGTGAGAAAATTAGTCTGGCCCACCAGGAAGGGTAAATGAAGTAGTAAACTCACGGTTGGCAGCGTCAGCTTCAAGTTGGCTTAACAATATCTTCGGATGTGGAAGGCTTCGGTCTTCCTTGACCCACTCCTACGTGATTATATTGTCTATACACAGCTGGGTCGACCCAGCACACACTAACGCTTAATTACATTGATTTTGGAAGGTTTAGACAAGAACAGCCATTACCGATGCAGTTCGTCTTGAGTCTTCATTACATGTGGGTATCGATCGTGTCGACTTCCTTTTGCAGACGCTTTTGTCGTAGGCCAACAGATGGCGCCATAAGTTTTGTTTTGCGCATAATGGAAGGAAGGATGCGATAGAAAAGTAAGGAAGGCAAGCCAGTACAGTGAGATTGCTAATATTCAATGGGGAGCAGTTATGTCTCCGTTATCGCTAGATGAAGCTGTGCAATATTTTTATAGCAAATTCACGTCACTGAGATAAATATATACCCTCAAAATTAATTGTTGCTGACACTTACCCTAAATGGTATACAGCACCACTTAAAAAAGCTATTAAAGAAAACATAAATTTTACATAAATTTAGGATCTATGGCCGTAGGCATGACGAAGAAACTTATAAGCTATTGCGTGAGCGCGTAGGAAATTAGAAAAGTTAGCATACCAATCTTACATAACCTCTGTGGAAAATTCGATTAGTACAAATCCGAAACACTTTTGGTCGTATGTTAAACAAAATCAAAATCATTCAATTCCTAGTTGTCTCAAATTTGAAGGCTATGTAATGAACTCTGGCGAACTTATCTGTAATGCTTTTTCAAACTACTTTCGGTCAAATTTTTGGATTTGGATGATAGTAATACTCAGCTGTCAAAAATTATTATAATGATTCTCCAGCGTCGTCTCAGTTGAGTATTGATATTACCTCAATCGATATAAACGTAAATATGGTCAAGAAACTGCTTGAAACGTTGGATTCAACAAAATCTGCTGGTCCTGATGACCTTCCAGCTCATTTTCTTATTAACTGTGCGCATACAATTTGTGTACCTGTAACTATTTTGTTTAAAAATACTCTTAGTACAGGTATTGTTCCTTCTATCTGGGCGCGCATTTATCACACCTGTCCATAAAAGGGTTCCAAGACCGAAGTTACTAATTATCGACCGATTTCAAGTTATGCATTGTGTCTAAAGTGTTTGAACAAATTATATATAATCAGGTATACGCCCTAAAGCATTCATTCAATCAAAATCAACATGGCTTTTTAAGGACGCTCTACTGTTTCAAACCTTGCGCTCTTTAATGCATTCTTGACTGAAGCAATGGACAACCGCCACCAGGTAGATGTCGTTTATACCAATTATAGTAAAGCCTTTGACAGAATACAACATAATTTGCTATTGCTGAAACTGTCCAAGATCGATATAAGCGGCGATCTGCTTAGGTGGTTCACGTCTTATATAAATAATCGGTCACAAGCTGTTGTCGTCAGCAACTACATTTCAGGATGGGTAACTGTTCCAAGTGGGTTGCCAGGGCTTACTGCTGGGACCGTTATTATTTGTTATTTTATCAATGACATTAATTATTACCTAAAAGCTCGCCTATTATGTTTTGCCGACGATATGAAGCTCTTTTTGAAAATAACATCGATTGATGATGCTGAGGCTTTACAAGAAGATCTGTCAAATTTAGAGCGTTATTGCCACCTAAACTGCTTAGATTTAAACCCTTCTAAATGTAGCTTTATGTCCTATAGTCACAAATATAAACCAATTGTCTTCAACTATAAACTAAAAGGTGAAAATCTTAAAGGGATTCCCTTGTTAGAGATCTTGGTGTTCTTCATGATTCTAAATTGATATTTGACGCTCACTTGGGAAGCATTATAGCTAAATCTTCGAAAGCTCTTGGATTTTTGATGCGTAGCTCTAAGGATTTCACTAAGCCTAAAACTCTAAAGATCCTGTATTGTTCTCTTGTAAGAAGTAATTTAGAGTACGCATCACAAATCTGGAACCCCAGGTATGCAACATATATTACCCGACTTGAAAATATTCAAAGAAAGTTTATCCGTTACCTCTGTTATAGAACCAAAGACTATCGTTATACCTCTGATAATTATATTAGTTACTGTAAAAAACATCACCTGCTTCCTCTTGCTAAGCGCCGTGAGATTGCTGATCTCACTTTTCTGTTAAAAATAGCTTAGTGCTATTGACTGTCCTGAGCTTTTATCTCAATTACATCTTAGCTGTCCTGCCAAACCTCTTAGAAACAACACACTTTTAAGTCTCCCGTTTGCATCTACAAATTATAGGCAAAATACATTTATTTGGCGAGCGAGCAATAATTTTAACAAGCTAGCCAAAGAGTTTGACATTGATTTGTTTAGCACTAGCGCTGCGTCAGCCAAGCGCATACTCAACAATGCATTTTTGGTAGCTTTAGTGAGATATTGATGCGTTTTTACAAAACTAGCGATTCACTTCTTTCATATCTGTGATTGTATTTTTTTTTATTTGTTTAATACATGTTATATCAGTTAAGCCCTCATTTGGCATAAGTATGTTAGTATTGGATACTCTTGTGTGTTGAATCGTGTTTATCACTGTTGTAAATTTATCTTTGTATCTATTAGTGTGGACCTTTAATTGGCTTTCTGTAGTTATTAGTATTATCTATCTAACTATGATAGCTGTTGGTCTTCCAAATAAAAAAATAAAAATAAAAATAAAATAAAGTGATGTCAATTCTGTTAAAATTCTGTTTCTGTTAAAAAATATGACCACATTATGAAATATGAACGTTGTGTTTAGTTATAAATATCTTCAAACGATTTATATTCATTGATTTGGTCAAGCTATATCATGACATAGTCAACAAACAGTGTTAACTATCATGATATGACACACCATTTCACGAAATGATAGACTACTTTATAATATATGATCATATAAAATCTCTTTAATAAAACTATAATGGTAATGAAAATTTTGCAATAATTGCAGACAGACCAGTTTTAATCAGGTTACATATAGATTAGTAATAATTGAAATAAAAACCTTGTCGATCTTCATATTTTTGATAGACGTCATTATTAGCTATTGAAATTATTACGCTTTTAAAATAATGTAACAAAAATACTAAAAAACTAAACGTTAGAATTTTTAAATAATTTTAAAGATACGAGTATAATTATTTAAACATATTTTTATCGTGATAGAGCCATGCTGCAGCTATATTAATAGTATAGTTAGAGCACGAATGGGTCGGCTCGACCGGGAAGGATCACGCTCTCACGGAATAGCAGCGTAATAGCAACTTAAAGCTGCTGTGTTTCGTATGGTAAGTGTAGAGTACCGGAGGTCCTTTTAACTGGAAACGAGGCATTCCATCTTAGTCCTCACGGGCGACAACGCATCTGCATTTTGATTCGCAAACGTGGATAGATGTAGATGTCTACGGGCCACAGCAACCACTTACCATCAGGTGGACTGTGTGCTCGTTTGTCACCCTATACTATAAAAATATATAAATGTAAGTTATTTATATTATTTAATTTATTAGTAACTGAAGGCAAAATATACTATTTTTCCTTTTGATGATAGATGGCGCTGTTTTGATAACTAGATAGATAGTTTCAAATTATTTTAGCAGGTTATAAGTATATTTTAAAGTTTAATTATAAATATGGTATTTATTTGAAAAACACCCGTCATCCCGCCTATAACTAAAATATAATAGAAAAGTAACATGTAGGGAAGGAAAATACTTAATCTTCGTTTTTGAAGTTCCGTAATCGGATAAAAAGTAGCCTATATGTTGTCCCGGGTTACTAGCTACCTAAATACAAAATTCATGTAAATCGGGCCAGTAGTTTTGCGTGAATCTGTAATACACAGACAGACAGACAGACAGACAGACAGGCAAAAATCTAAAAACAACTAGTTTGGCTTCAGAGCCCTATTTAGTCCACTGGACTTGTTTTTCAAAATATATTAGAATTACAGACACGACTTTTCTACAGATTTATTATATGTATAGATGAAATGCATTGAAAGACTGTCAGCGGTCCAATGGACGCATTTTATACTAGAAACATTGAGAAATTGCGCCAGCAGTTTTTATATTTCAAATTTCATTTCATGTACTATAATAATAAATTCTTGGGTTTAAGAATTTAGTATTAATTTTTGCGTTTAAAATCTGTTATTTTTATAGTTCAGGAATAATTTTAAGCTGTGGGTTTTAAATGTATGATGTTTTAAAACCGAATTTTGAATTTAAATTGATTTAATATTCTTAAACTATAATGTACAAGTATAAAATGAAAAATTAAAAAAAATTTAATTTTTCCATTCCATTTCATCTAAATGTTTAAAATTTTGGCCGTAGAAAGAAAGAGATTTCCCTCGGGCAAGGTATTCAGCAGCCAACATTTTGTGTGTTGTTTCGGAGCTGTTCTATATATAGCGCGGTAGCTTCAGATTTTTATAGCGCGATTTAGGCTTCGGTGTGTTTCGCTTGTAGCATGACGACAGCGCCGCCACAAAATAAATATGTTAGTTTTATTTTTACTTTAAGACTTATTTTTAAATTAGGTACACAAAATAAATCTAAATAAAATATATCCACCATCATCGTAATCTACGTAGGATGTATAAAGGCCTCTTAATTGAAGAACAGAAAAATTCTAGAATTTTTAACAGAAGCGCTATTTAAAAAATCACTTACATCTTAAATTTTCGCGAGCATTCTAGGCCTAGTTTTATTTTAATGCTTTTATTTCGTCTAAGTATTGTTTGAGCTATGCCGGCTATGAGTTATATAAAGATTAGCTGCAATTATAAACACACATCTAAGGAATGTATCGGTAGTCGGATACTGGTAAG